>JAQZBX010039180.1:0-23129 GCA_029593785.1 Cabassous unicinctus
TTTGCCACTAAGCATAGACCACAGTTCACATTGTAGACCACACTCTTTCCCACACAGTTCTGCATGGTATATGCTGATGTAAAATGGCCTATATCCATCACTGCAACATCACTCAGGACAACACCCAAATCCTGAAAAAGCCCCTGTATTTCAACTGCCCTTCCTCTCCCTGCCCTGAAAGTGTCTAGCGAAGACTGGCTACACCTCACTCTTATAATTTCTTCCATTGGTTGAATCACAATATGTCTGCAAAAGAATACCATTAAGACCACCCTAGCCCATAGCTCTTGCCCCAATCTTGAGGGGACTGGGATGGTGATGTACACGCTACCTCAAAGTGTGAGTGGGCTTATATCCCATGGATACGGTGGATGGGAATATCCTGCCTGCAGCTGCAGGCCTTCTCCATTCCCTGGGAAGGCTGTTGCCCATCGTTGTCTCCTTGCCAGGTGACTTGGCTGAGTCCATTGAGTTGTAGAGTAAGAGTTGCTGCTCCACCGAGATTCTAGGCACAGTAATAACACTGAATGTTAATGGATTAAATTCACCACTTAAGAGACACAGATTGGCAAAATGGAAAGAATTAGTGATGTGGAAGACAATGCATCTGAAATCAAACAGATACTAGAACAGATAGACAAAAAAAAAAAAATAGAAAAAATCCAGCAGGGACTCCGGGATTTAACAGACAACACAAAATGCACAAACATATGCATGATGGGCATCCCAGAAGGAGAAGAGAAGGGAAAGGGAACAGAAGGAGTGTTGAAGGAAATAATGGCTGAAAACTTCCCAACCCTATTGAGAGAGATGTATGTACAGATCCAGGAAGCAAAGCACACCCAAAACAGTATAAATTTCAACAGGCCAACTCCAAGACATGTACTTGTCAAAATGTCCAATGCTCAAGAAAAAGAGAAAATACTCAAGGCAGCAAGAGAAAAGAGCACCATCACATACAAGAAAAGCACAATAAGATTAAGTGCTGATTTATCATCTGAAACCATGGATGAAAGAGACAGTGGTATGACATAGTCAAAGTCCTAAAAGAAAAAAAACTTCCAGCCATGAATTCTCTATCCAGCAAACTTGGCATTCAAAAATGATAGAGAGTTCAAAATACTCAGAGATTTAAAAAAATTAAGAGAGTATATCAATAAGAAACCGGCACTTCAAGAAATACTAAAGGAAGTTCTACAAGTTGAAAGGAAAAATTAAGGTAGAGAGAGTTGGAGGAGAGTTTAAACCAACTAAAAAGACAAAAACAGAAACAAAACAACATATGACATACATTAATCCAAAGAAAATATGGATAAAGTAAGAAATTCATTGTGAGTAATAACACTGAATGTTAATGGTTTAAATACACCCCTAAAGAGACACAGATTGGCAGAATGGATAAAGAAATATGATCCATCTATATGCTGTCTGCAAGACACACACCTTTGACCCAGGGATTCAAGGAAGCTGAAAGTAAATGGCTGGAAAACAATTTTACAAGCTAACAATAGCCAAAAAACAGCAAGAGTAGCTATTCTAATATCAGACAAAATAGACTTTAAGTGCAAAACTATTGTAAGAGACAAAGATGGAAACTATATATTAGTAAAAGGGATAATCTCTCAAGAAGAGAGAACAGCCATAAATATTTATGCACCTAATCAGGGTGCCTCAAAATACATGAGGCAAACTCTGGAAAAACTAATTGGAAAAATAAATGTCTCTAAAATTATAGCAGGGAACTTTAATACACCATTATCATCATTAGACAGAACATCTAGACAGAGAATCAACAAAGAAACAAAGGCTGTCAACAATAAATTAGAGGACCTTGACTTAATAGAAATATACAGAACAATACACCCAAATACAGCAGGATTTACATTCTTCTCGAGTGCACATGGATCATTATCCAAGAGAGACCACATGCTAGGCCACAGAATTCAGAAACTCTCAATGAATTCAGAAAGATTGAGATCATACAAAGTAATATCTCTGACCACAATGGAATGGAATTGGAAATCACTAAGGGCCAGAGAATAAGATTAGGCACAAAGATATGAATTTAAACAACACACTCTTAGACAAACAGTGGGTCGAGGAGGAAATCTGAAAAGAAGTCAGTACCTACTTGAAATTAATGAAATTGACAACACAACATATCAAAACCTTTGGGATGCAGCCAAAGCTGTCCTGAGAAGGAAGTTCATAGACATAAATATAAATATTTAAAAAGAAAAAAGAGCAAAAATTTAAGACCTAACTGCACACTTGGAGGAATTGGGAAAACAACAACAAATTAAACCTAAAGGAAGTAGAAAGAAGGAAATAACAAAGATTAGAGCAGAACAAAATGAAATAGAAAATAAGAAAGCACTAGAAAAAATAAACAAAACCAAAAGCTGGTTCTTTGAGAAGATCAAAAAAATTGACAAATCCTTAGCCAGACTAACAAAGAAAAAGAGAGAACAAATGCAAATACACAAAATGAAGAATGAGGTAGGTGATATTTCAGCCAAACATTCCAGAAAGAGCTAACACCAATTCTACTTAAGCTCTTCCAAAAAATAGAAGTTGAAGGAATATTGCCTAACTCATTCTGCGATGCCATCATTACTCTAAAACCAAAACCAAACAAAGGTACTACTAGAAAGGAAAATTACAGACCAATTTTTCTAGTGAACCTAATGCTAAAATCCTCAACAAAATACTTGCTAATGGCATTCAACAACATATCAAAAGGATTATACACCATGACCAAAGGGGTTTCATCCCAGGTATGCAAGGATGGTTCAATATAAGAAAATCAATCAATGTAATACACCACATAAACAAACTGAAAGAAAAAAATAACATGATAATTTCTGTAGATGCAGAAAAAGCATTCGACAAAACACAGCACTCTTTCCTGATAAAAACACTGCAAAAGATAGGAATAGAAGAAAACTTTCTGAATATGATAAAGGGTATATATGAAAAACCCAAAGCTAACATCATCTTCAGTGGTGAAACCCTACAAGGCTTCCCTCTGATATCAGGAATAAGACAAGGATGCTCACTATCACCACTCATATTTAACACTGTCTTAGAAGTACTTGCTCGAGCACTGAGGCAAGAAAAGATATAAAAGTCATCCAGATTGGAAAAGAAGTAAAAATTTAATTATTTGCATACAACATGATCCTATACATAGAAAGCCCAGAGAAATCTACAGCAAAGCTTCTAGAATTTATCACGGAGTTCAGTAACATTGCAGGCTATAAGATCAATGCTCAAAAATCAGTAGCATTTCTGTTCACCAATAACGAACAATCGGAGGAAGAAATCAAGAAAAAAATGCCATTTACAATAGTAAGTAAAAGAATCAAATACCTAGTAGTAAATTTAACTAAAGATGTAAAGGACTTATATACAGAAAAATACACAACACTGTTAAAGGAAATCAAAAAAGACTTAAATAAATGGAAAAATATTCCCTGTTTATAGATAGGAAGACTAAACATCATTAAGATGTCTCTCCTACCCAAACTAATCTACAATCCCATTTGATGCAATCCCATTAAAAATCAACACTATATTTTTTAAGGAACTGGAAAAACTAACCACTAAATATATTTGGAAAAGTAAGAAGTCCCAAATTGCCAAAGACATATTAAAAAAGAAAAATGAAGTTGGAGGTATCACATTACCAGTTTTTAAAACATATTACAAAGCAACAGTGATCAAAACTGCATGGTATTGGCACAAGGATAGACCTACTGACCAATGGAATTGAATTTAGAGTTCTGATATAGATCCTTGCATATACAGTCATCTGATATTTGACAAGGCTACCAAGCCCACTCAGTTGGGAGAGAAAGACCTCTCTAACAAATCATGCTTGGAGAACTAGATATCCATATCCAAAAGAATGAGAGAAGAATACCATCTCACACCTTATACAAAAATCAACTCAAGATGGATTAAAGATCTAAATATAAGAGTCAAAACCATAAAGAACTTGGAAGATAATGTAGGAAAGCATCTTCAGGACCTTGTAATAGGAAATGGTTTCATGAGCTTCATAGCCAAAGCACAAGCAGCAAGAGAAAAAATAGATAAATGAGATCTCCTCAAAATTAAAAATTTCTGCACCTCAAAGAACATTATTAAGAAAATAAAATATGCTGCCTACCCAATGGGAGAAAATATTTGGTAACCATATATCTGATAAGAACCTAATATCCAGCATATGTAAAGAAATCCTACACCTTGAAAATAAAAAGACAAACAACCCATTTAAAAAATGGACAAGTGACCTGAAATGACACTTCTCCAAGGAAGAAATATAAATGGCTAAAAAGCACATGAAAAAATGCTCGACATCGCTTGCTATCAGGGAAATGCAAATCAAAACTACAATGAGATACCATCTTATACCCATCAGAATGGCTGCTATTAAAAAAACAGCAGACTATAAGTGTTGGAGAGGATGTGGAGGAATAGGAACCCTCATCCACTGCTGGTGGGATTGTGGAATGGTCCAGACACTGTGGAGGACAGTTTGGCGGTTCCTCAGAAAACTAACAATAGATCTTCCATATGATCCAGAAATTCCACTGCTGGTTATATAACCAGAAGAACTGAAAGCAAAGTCATGAACAGATATATGCACACCAATGTTCATAGCGGCATTGTTCACCATTGCCAAAAGTCAGAATCAGCCCCAGTGCCCGTCAACAGAAGAATGGATAAGCAAAATGTGGTACATACATACAATGGAATATTGCTCAGCTGTAAGAAGGAATAAAGTGCTAACACACAGAATAAGGTGGATGAATCTTGAAGACTTCATGTTGAGTGAAGCAAGCCAGGCATTGAAGGACAAACAGTATATGACCTCACTGGTTTGAACTGAGGAAAATCAGCAGATTCTGAGAAACATTGTCTGAAAGATAGGTTAACAAATGAGAGAAAGAGAAGAGTAGGCTGTGAGCCATCACCCCGTATGGACATAATCTATGGCAAAGGCATAGAGTATAGTTGCATATTGAAGGATAGGACAGATGAGTAGTGATATTACTGTGTTTGGTCGTGCAGAGTTGACAGGTGGGTTGATTAGAAATGGCAGGTTTGAATACCCAGGGCAAGTAGCTATGAATCTCGTCATTTCTTGAGTCAAAACAGGGAGTGTCATATGCCCTAGGGGGATGGAGAGGAAGGAGCAGTTAAGATCAAAAGGGGTATTTATTGGTCATAGGAAAGGTTTTTCATTACCTTACAGTAATGGACAGAGGACATGGTAAATATCATCAAAATTATTAAACTATACTGTCTAAATTGTAAACTATACTGTAAACGATTGGCAATGTTTAGTTGGTATATTGTACTATCTGTATAACAGTTATAACAATGCTAACATACATTAAAAAAAGAAAGGTTTTAATAAGGGATGTGGAATGGGGAGGGAGTTTGGATATGTGGGAGTCTCTAGTATTCTGTGTGTGACTTTGCTGTGACCTAAAACTTCTTTGAAAATAAAATGAAAATTTGGGAGACACTGGGGAATGAGAGGGGAAAGGTGTCATGGTACACTGGACTTCTGATAATATAGTGATAAAAGGAAAAAAGAATAATTTTTTTTAAAAAGGAATTTTTTTTTGTTTATTTCCCATTTTTTGAATATCCCAATCTGCTAATTATATTTTATTTTTAGTTTAGTTTTCTTTTTTCTTTTGATTTCCTTGTACTTATCTCTTGCATTTAAGCTTATCATTATTATTTCTTTTACCTATTAATTGTATTTCATTACTATATGGGCTTCATGTTCAAGGAAGGTTTAAATCACAAAAGGGTTACAATGGTGGCTGCAGAGGATCATTGGTGGGTGGTATCTGGGATGGGGATTCATGGGAGTAAGTTCATCTGAATATACATGAAAGATATATAAAATTGTTCAAATGATCAAGGGATGGGGCATGGTCACAGTGAGTAGACAATCACTCAATAAATGAGGGATTCTGAATTTCCAGACTGGAGAGCTCTGCCACTGCAGCAGCAGTCCCCTGAGTGCAGGGGCAGTGTCTGGCAAAAGAGGATGGCCCACTCATGGGTTCTTGTGATTGATGACTACCCTTATGAATTTTTGTTCTCGTAATTGAAACTTAGCCTACTGTTATGGGGTGCCTAAGGGTTGCCACCTGAGAGCCTCCTTGTTGCTCAAATGTGGCCTCTTTCTAAGCCAAATTCAGCATATGAATGCATTACCTTTCCCGCAACATGGGACATGACTCCCGGGGATGAGCTTCCCTGACAATGAGGGATTAATACCAAGTGCCAACTGGTAACACGATTGGAAACAGACCTTGAATAAAAGGGGGAAAAGGTAAAGAGAAATGATTTCATGTGTCTCAGAGATTTCAAAGAGCATTGGGGGGTCATCCCAGAGGTAATGCTTATACACACTTCAGTAGGATCTCATAGAACACCAAAGTGGATATCACCCCATACAGAGGGGCTTCTGAGGGCTCTGGAGACATCCAGGTCCTATATTAGGGGGGGTAGCCTCAGAGATTGATGCCTTATCAGTGGGCTCTACTTTGGAATCTGTGCTTCTGAGTGTGACAGAGTTGGACTCAAATAAGTCCTCCCTACACATGGTCCATCAGTCCCTTCTATTCAAACCTATATGTGATGCTGGAGTTTGTAGGTGTACTTCCAGAGAATGGAGCCTCTGGCCTATTTATGTTCCAGCTGTGCCTGGAATCTCAGTGGAGCTGCAACTCCTACCCTACAGCTCAGTGGACTCATCCAAGTCACCTGGCGATGAGACAACGATGGGCAACAGCCATCCCAGGGAATGGAGAGGGCCTGCAGCTGCAGATAGGATAATCCCATCCACTGTATCCTTGCGATATAAGCCTTCTCTCACTTGGAGGTGGAGTGGACATCACCCTCCCAGTACCCTCAGGATTGGGGGAAGATCTATGGACTAGAGTGGACTTAATGGTATTCTGTTGTAGACATATTGTGATTCAAGCAATGGAAGAAATTATAACAGTGAGGTCGAGCCAGTGGCCACTGGACACTTTTGGGGCAGGGTGGGGAAGGGCAGTTGAAATACAGGGGCTTTTTTTGGCTTGAGGTTGTCCTGAGTGGCGTTGCGGCAACGGATGCAGGCCATTTTACATCAGCATATACCATGCAGAACTGTGTGTTAGAGAGTGTGGTCTACGATGTGAACTGTGTTCTATGCGTGGTGGCAAGGCACCAGGAAGTGTATACCCATTGGGGGTGATGTGCCACACTGATGAAGGAAGTTTGTGTGGGATGTTGTTGGAGGTGTGGGAGGTGGGAAACATGGAAATCCTGTAATTTCTGTGTAATATTTAGGTAATCTAAGCACCCTTTACAATATGTATATATAAAAAAGTAACATTTATGTAAGCAAATGCAAATATATGCATATATATTTATATCTCATTTTACAAATATTGGTATGTATTGTGAAAAATTTGATTTTTACCCACAATAAAAAAACAACAACAACAAGAAATACTCTCTATGCAACATATTTTCAGAAAAGACACATCTACCATCATGTCATTGTAAGTTCTGTGGGGGTCAAGCCTGGTCTTTGAAGTAGATAGCTGGGGGTGGAATTGGGAAATCATTTCAATCATTTAACTGTAAATTGCTTTTAAGTGCTAATCCAGAAAAAGTCTGTGATAATATGAATTTATGAAAAAATTAACTTGAACAAAAATCTGTAACCTGGGTTTTTATAAAATACAATTACATAAACATGGTTCATATACTTAACCTTTGAAACATTACAAAGTCTTCAAATCTGATGATAGCTCTGCATTTGGGATACTACAAAAGAGAATATCTCTTTGCATGCAAGAGAATAACATGCTACGTAACTGCCATGGGAAAGATTTTAATTGGAGACTATCACTGAATGATTAGTGTAGAATTCATATGAATATAAATGCATTTTTATCGAAAAACTTTATGGTTTGTCCTCTACTTCTCAGAAGCAGAATTCTCATACTCAAAAGAATTGTATTACATGTAGTCAATTGCCAGAAGATTTTTCTCATAGATTCAGAACTCGACATGTGTTAACTCACAAGGGAAAGAAACCCTGCTTCAGCAATCTATTTGGAAAAGCCCTCAGTGGCTTGTCATCTTACAGTCAACAAAAGCATATTTCAAATAGAAGCAAATTATATCAATGACATCTAATTGGTAAATCATTTATTCAATGCTCTGGCCTATCCAGCAAAATGGTACTCACATTGGAAAGAAATCATACTAATGTTATCTATTTTGGAAAGCCTTCAATCAATATTCTGCCCTGAGACAACATGAGATAACTCACAATGGAGAAAAGCCTTATAAATGTCATTTATGTGGGAAAGATTCACACTGGAGAGAAACGCTATGAATGTCATCTATGTGGGAAGCCTTCACATATAATTGCAGACTTAGACAAAATTAGAGAACTCATACTTCAGAGAAATCCTATAAATTTCATCTATGTGGAAAAGCCTTCACTAATATTCTGTACTGAGACAGCATGAGAGAAATAACCAGGAGAGAATCACTATGAATGTAATCTATGTGGTAAAGCTTTCACTTATTGTTCTGTCCTGAGACAACATGAAAGAGCTCACACTAGAGAGAAACCCTACGAATTCCATGTATAGGTTAGCTTTCAGTGAATGTTCTGACTTTAGATTCGATGAGAGACCTTATAATATAAATGATTTGAATATGGAAGAGATTCCAGCCTTTGTGTTAACCATTGACATACTAGAAAAGTCAAACACTGAATAAACACATTGTAATTAATCTGTAGAACTTTTTGTCATACTGACTACATCAATGGAAGCCAATTCATATTGGAGAGAATTAATATGTTACCTATATAGCAAAGCCTTTAGTAGATGGTCTGAAGTTTTACAACAAGAGAGAACTCATAATATAAATGTAATGAAAATGGAAGAGTTTCCATCCACTGTTTCCAAATGATAGACAAGCCTTAACCAGAGGATGAAGCCCCTGGAAGTAGTGCCAGATAATTCATGCTGGAGATGTTATTCGTGGAAAGCCACACAAAGTCATTTATTCATGTAGCAACACTTGTAGGGAAAGTGAGAAGTAACACTGTATTAAATCCTTATTGGTTTCTTGAATGAAGTCATGTATTAGTGATTACTTATTCTTTAGCATTAATATTCTTATGTTGAGGAAAGAACAGTCCTAAAGTCAATTAAGAAAAATCATCAGTTGGATTTCACACCAGAATATTCATAGTGCAAAATGAAATACTTTATATGGTCCTGTTAGCACACAATTCAGCAAAGAGTCAAGAACTTTGAAGAAGACTTGCTATTGAAGTTATGTATAACAATTTAGAATTATGAAGTAACCTGAGTATACTTATACTGAATGATGAATTCTTTTAGAAGTAATATGAAATGAAATTAATTCAATAGATTAGTACTTGTATATATGTAAGCAACAAATATTGTTGCTTACAATCTAAAATGTTGGCTGAATTTTAGTTTTGTTTTTAATTCATTTCTAAACACAGATTTGAATCAATCAGAAAATAACTTTGAATGTTAACTTGAACACTTAGAACACAAAATTATGATTCTTCATTACCTTAGTATTATATGTTCATGGCAAGGATGAAAACAATCATGGAAAAATTAGCACACATTAGAAGTGTGGCATATGATTCATAAATACTCTAAAAATACAATTTAATATTGTTTTCAAAATTTAGAAAGGAATTATAAAGGAAATTATTGAAATAAAATGAAACACATCAGTCATGGAGAATTGTGGTTCCTTTGCTTAGAGAATTCCCCAGAATCCAGAATCTGTCATTCCATACATTTAGTATTTTATTGCAAAGAGAATTTTGTCAGCAAGAACATGGAAAGCACACCAAAGAAGGACATGAAATCACATTGAAGGCATAGGGAGTGTTCAGTCTTCAGAATGCCAATATTCAGAGTGTGCACTTTTCAGAGTGTACAATTTTTAGTAGGAAGAGACCTGCATCACCTCAAATTTGGAAACAGGGGGACTTTCCCATAATACCACTGCAGCTCAGACCACAAACCACCCTTGGGGAGTGCATTTCAGTGAGAAAATGGAAAGAGCAGGAGTATATTGAAAATGGGATTTTGCATTTGTAACCTAAACAGGGAACCCCTTTATCCTCCACTTCCTCAAAGCTTATTTCCCAACATACATTCCACCTTTTATTATTTACAGTGAAGTCTTCAGTGCAAAATACCTTTAGATGGAGTCACCCTCCAATAAGTTCTTCCTGATTACCTTTATGTCGTTGCTATCTCTTTTCTGTTCCAGTGTCCTCTCACCCCTTTGCTAGTGGGTGGGAGTATGCCTATTGAGGGATCACTTATGCTGTAAACCAGTTATAACGAGTAAATGAGTCCAGTCAGAGATCTAAACACTTTCCAGAGGTGTTTCTCCACATTTACAATAGTGGTTCCAGCTGCCACATTATGCATGAGAATTGCTTTCCTATATCCAGAGTATGTGTCTATAATTGCTTTTGTCTATGACAAAACTCATCTCCTTTGAGTTTTGCAGTTTCCTCCATGATCAAAGCCATACCATCTGTAGGACTGTCTTTTGTCATCCAATTGATTGCTTTCTCTAAAGAAGCCTGGGATTTTCACTACTTACGCACTTGTATCTAAGAGACTCATGATGGTTTGCATCCCACCTTTCTCCAACCACTCTAATGGGGACATAGGGTTTCTGATCCTTGGCAGGGACCCATTATTTCCTTGGCTCCATCCCTAAGCATTATTTTTATCAAGTAAGATGAGGGTACAGGTGCAGGGGAGCATCCTTCTATCTGGTTTATCCTGCTCACCACCAGAACTGTTTTCCTTACCATCCTGGACCATGCGCGAGAAGGCCTTAGCAATCCATGTGTTTCTTTTTCCTGGGATGCATTGGATGCTTTTTAGTCAGCTCTGCAGAGTTGCAAACCTTTTGAGGTATGTTAGTCCTCTTCCTCCTGCTCTATTATGGAGGGTAACAGGGCCTAATTTCTTACTTAGAGGGACCATCATTAGTCCCATAATGTTGGCAATTTTTATGTAGGGATCCAAACCAATTCTGCTTTATCCATCCCTTGCTTTGCTAACCAAAACCACATTGCTCTGTGGTTGGGCCAGCCCTGTCCCCTCCTTTGTCTCTCCTTGGTAGTTCTTTGTGTTCCTTTTATGATCTTTGTGGCACAGCTTCCCATTGCTGTACTTCTCTCTTCCAGGCCACCTCAATGAAAATGACTGATGCTTTGCTGCTAATTCCATCCCAAAACATGGCATTGTAGTGAATCTTTTCTACCATTTCACACACTAATGTCCCTGAGGATAATAGAAAAGATAAAGGAGTCTTACCCTGGGCAGGCAATCATTTCATTAATGCTTTCAATGTTGTTCAAGGCAGGACAGTCTCATCAATATTCTGACAAGGAAAGGGATGATGTGCCCATGTTTCTTTACTTTAAAGGCAGTTATGACTTCATGAAGACTCTTCAAGGGGATTTACTTTTTGAGACATTGCCCATAGTTGGGCAAATCTCTCTCATGCCCTTGGCTTACAGACTAAGGGTGGCATGTGTTTGTTTCCATCCTTATCCTATTGGTTGATCTGCTCCATGCAGGCAAAAAACATATTGCAGCAGGACTTCAGTGGTTAACTTCCCCAGGAGACATCTGAGTCTGAATAGATGTACTAAACAAGCCACAATGAAATTCCCCTGTCTTTTGCCCATATCTCTTTTAACTAATGCATTTAACTTTCAGGAAAATGTTTTGCTGGTTCCATTTTAAGCAATTCTGAGATGGTTCGGTTTTGAGTGAGTCTAACTAATTTTGGACATAAAAACAGCTTTCATTCAGTGGGACTTCCAACACAGGGTCCCAAACTCCCCTTGGGAGAAATTTGAAACCATTGAAACACTGTGTGCATCATCAGGTGTCATGGAAATGTACAGGGGTCCAGCAGCCTGGGTGTGATTTCCCTATTCTTCCTATGATCCACATCCTGTCTCTCTGCCCCATCTACCACACATTTTGTCACTGTTCACATAGATATTGCTTACATCTTACTTGCACTCATGCAGCCAGCACCTCAGTGAATTACCCACTAGGGATCTGGTACCACCCTAGAATGAATGAATTGATGAATCCTTACACCTCCTCCATGCCATGGAGTGATTTGTTGGCATGCAACCTTTTGGAGCAAGACACCAATTACCATCTCTAAGGAAGGAGTCTCACCATATGGAGGAGAACAAAGAGTTCATGAAGATGTCATGTCATTAAGGAAACATATGTCTTTCACTGGCACTGGATGGAACAATATTAACTCGGAAAGAGAAGAGACAAAGAAAGGTCAGCTTCACTAGTGGAATTTGATTCCTCATGACCAGTGGGCCCTACTCCATAGCAAATGCAGAGTAGTTGTCCATATACATCCCTCTCAGGTAATGTAGGTGAATGACTTGACACCATTCCCATCAAGAACAGATATAACCATGGGGTTGGGCCAGCTGCAATAAAATAATGCACATACTTTGCCAAGCAGTTTCCTGTGAATGTTTACATAATGCAATGGGCAAACAGGGAAGGAATGTTCCAACAGGCCACCCTCTGGTAGGGAATGTGATTTATCTCCAGGGACCCCTGAGAAAGAATTGAGACCATATTTATTATCTCATTGCAGGAGCCAGACTAACGTACCTAGTACTAAGCAGAGGATTATTTGTGGGTCACAAGGAAGGGGAACAGGCTTCACTCAGATTGTCTCTTTCCACATTATCTTTTACTTTCCATATAATCTGAACTGTAACAAGTTAATTTTATTTCTGTTGATGACTTTGTGAGAAATTTGTGAGAAGCAAATTCTCTTAAAGACATGTAAATTATAAATTATAACTATTCCTTCAGGCTGAAATTTATTCCTACAACCTTCTTTAACTGAAGTTTAAATGAATTATTATTTAGTCACTATAGAAAATTAAGAAATGCAAGACCATGTAAACTGCTATATTTTCAAGCTGATTCTGGTTGATAGCAGAATTCAGTTCCTTGTAATTGGTGGACTGAAACATCCATTCATTGTGAAACACATTCAAAAATTGTTTTCCCATTGTAATTAAATGGAATTTTATGGGGCAATATCCTAAGAATGTCAATTTCATGGTCCCCATTCAACTTTATAGAACACTAAAAATCTTGATAAACAACATTATTCTAATTTCTCTCAAAACACACACCATACTTTAAAAAACATGGATTTATTCAATACATAAATATTCTATCAAATAGAACACATATGAAATTAATAGTCTGTCCAATTAGCTACCAAATTTAAAATCTCTCCTTATTTTCTAAATTTGCCAATTTTCTCCTTAATCATTCACAAATCTCTACCTGTTTACTGAGGAACTAAAGAGTGTAATGAAAGAGAATCCTCATATGCTGAAATGCAGATTGAATATTTTGTATCAACAACTTAGTTTATGCAATTATTCTAATTAACATAAAATAGTTGGTTTTTATTTTAAGGACACCATAAAATAATCTTAATATCTTTCAATTTATCTTGTATGGAAATCCCAGGGGTCGCTTTTTCATTTCCTGTATTCTCCCTCCCAAACCCATTCTTAAACATCCCCTGCTGGAATTTACATTAAGAAAATCAATAAAATGATATGATTTACACCAAATAGAAGGAAAATGAGAGTCATAGAACAAGATTTAATTGCCTTCAAGGCATTGAGAAGATTGGATACCACAATACTCAGAAAAGAAAACTGAGAATCAGAATGTTGTTGGAGGCCAACTTGCCTAGACCTATGTTGCTCTTTGTCCTGGACCCCACTTGTTAACTCTGGAATATGCTATATCAAGAGCTCCTTCAGATAAATCAGTACTAAGTGCTGTGTCCAGGAGTCAAGTCTCATCCTCAGTTTTATCACAGGGAGCACAGGGTCAGACCCAGCTGACATGGGGAAGACCATTTAAGTCCAGGCAGACACAAATCTACAGCATCAAGTAAGCTGAAAATACATGAATTGGTGGTGATCCTATGAATTAGCAATAGTAATTTCCAAAGCATTAAAAATTTAAGGTGATCCATGAAAAAACTGAGCCACCTGACTAGGCAAAATGGCACATAACCACAATTCACAATATGTCTTTGGCTGTTGGGGATATTTCTCTGGGGTTCCATTTTCCCAGAAACAACAGCTGTGAAATTTGTCATTAAGAATTAATTGACTAGGAGGAAAAATTGAAAAAATTTTTAGTAATAATTTTTTTATTTTTTAAAATATACTTAGATTATATAAATGTTACACAAAAAGTATAGAAATACCCATATTCCCCACCTCCCACTCCTCCCACACCCTCTCACATAAACATCTTTCATTAGTGTGGCACGTCACCTTCAAAGGATATACACATCCTGTGGCTTTGCCATTAAGCATGGACCATAGTTCACACTGTAGACCACACTCTTTCCCACACAGTTCTGCATGTTATATGCTGATATAAAATGGCCTATATCTGTCATTGCAATGTCACTCAGGATAATTCCCAAGTCCCAAAAAGTGACCTGTATTACAACTGCTTTTCCCTCTCCCTGCCCCCAAAGCATCCAGTGACCACTGGTTCCACATTAATGTTGTAATTTCTTCCATTGCTTGAATCACAATATGTCTATAACAAATACCTGTAAGTCCATTCTAGTCCACAGCTCTTCTCCCAATCCTGAGGAGTTTGGGATGGTGATGTCCACTCCACCTCCAAGTGAGAGTGGGCTTATATCTCATGGATAAGATGGATGGCATTATCATGCCTGCAGCTACAGACTCTCTCCATTCCATGGGATGGCTGTTGTCCATCATCATCTCCCCACCAGGTGTCCTGGGTGAGTCCATTGAGCTGCAGAGTAGGAGTTGCAGCTCCACTGAGATTCTGGGCTCAGGTGGCCCATGGACAGCCCAAAGACTTCAGCCTCTGGATCCACCTACCACTCCACCACCACATATAGTTTTGAATAGAAGGGGCAAAGGGACCATGTGCAGGGAAGACATATTTGAGTCCAACATTCTCACTCTCAGGAGCACAGAATTCAAAGTAGGGCCCACTGATAAGGCACCAAATTCTGGAGCTATCCACCCTGAAATAGGACCTGGGTGTCTCCAGAGCCCTCAGGAACCCCTCTATGTGGGGTGATATCCCGAATGAAAGCCTATGAGTTCCTGTTGAGTTACGCATAAGCATTACCTCTGGGATGACCATAGGTACTCATTTTGAAGTCTCAGCAATATGAACTCATTTGTCTTTACCTTTTCCCCCTTTTATTCAAGGTCGTTTTCCAGTCATATTACCAGTTGGCATTTAGTAATCTCTCATTGCCAGGGAGGCTTACCCTGGGAGTCATGTTCCATGCTGGGAGAAGGTAATGCATTCATATGCTGAGATTGGCTTAGAGAAAGGCCACATTTGGGTAACAAGGAGGCTCTCAGGAGGAAACCCTTAGGCACCCCATAACAATAGGCTGTTTCAGTTTCAAGAGCAAAGACTCATAAGGCTAGTCATCAATAACAAGAACCCATCAGTGGATCATCCTCCTTAGCCAGACACTGCCCCTACACTTGGGGGACTGTTGCTGCTCCTTTGGAGAATGTGGCAGAGCTCTCCAGGATGGGAATTCAGTATTCTCTCATTTATTGAGTAATTCTCACTCACTGTGACCAGGCCCCGTGAGCATTTGAACAATTTTATATACATTTTATGCATGTTCAGGTGAACTTCTTCCTATGAACACCCACATCCTTGACACTTCACATGAATGATCCTTTCCTGCCCCAGTTGTAACCATTCTGTGATCCAATGCTTCTTTAAAGATGAAGCCAATATAATAGCCAAATACAGTTAATAGGAAAATGAAATCATAATTATAAGTTTAAATATAAGCGATAAAATACATTTAAACTTAAAAAAAACTAAAATTAAACTAAAATTAAAGGTTTGGGACATTCAAAAAAAGGGCAAAAAAATTAAAAAAAATTTTTTTTTTTACATTTTGCCTCTTCTCACTGCAATATCTGTGGTCCAGTCTGTACCATGGAACCTTCCCACTCTCTTTCCCCAGTGTCTATTTTTCATTTAATTTTCAAAGAAGTTTTATGTCACAGCAAAGTCACACATAGAATACAAGAGACTTTTATTTACCCAACCTCCTCCCCATTTCCTCACTCCACATTAAAACCTTTTTGTATGTGGATGGTAGCATTGTTATAACTGTTACACAGATAGTGAAACATAGCTACTAAACATTGTCAATGCTTTACAGTATGGTTTATATTTTAGAACATACACTTTTATAAAATTTGATGACAACTTACCATGTCCTGTATCCATCACTGTAAGGTAATGAAAAACATTTCCACTGACCACTAAAAACCCCTTTTTTGATCTATTCTGTTCCTCCCTCCCCATCCCCCTGGGGCCCATGATGACCCCCTGACTTGATTCATTGGATGACAGGAACCATAGTTACATGCAACAAGAGGTCTTGGCACACTAGTTTATTCTCCCTTATTAGGAACCACCCTTGCTCCTAAGAGTTGCCCACCTGTCTGTTTCTGGACAAATTGATCCTCCCAAAAATGGGAGTCCATCTCCTTCTTGCTTGTTGTGTGGGTCTCCACCCACTGATGCAACAAAATATGACAGGATGAACACTCACACATTCCCTGGAAGCCTGCTCCAGATGCCCCCAGGCCCAAATTGCCCCCCAACCAACACCCTAAACCAGTGACACTTCCTTGTCATATTGGCATATGGGCATTCCCACCTCTGTACTTTTAACCTCATACCCACAAATCCCAAGTGGTCAACTAGTCCCTCTCCCATCTCTCCACCCAGTATCCTGGGTATTTTAACCCACCTTTCCAAATCTACTCTCCTGTCAACCCTGCACCACTAAATACAATAATATCACTCCCCACCTGTCCTATCCCTTCAATATGCAACTACACTTTATCACTTTACCATAGATTATGTCCATATGAGTGATGGCTCACAACTTTCTCTTCTCTTTCTTGTAAAACTATTCTTCTGGCAATGGTTCTGGGAGACTGCTCAATTTCCTTAATTCATATCAGTGAAGTCATGTACTGCTTATCCTTCAATGCCTGGCTAGCTTCACTCATCATAATGTCTTCAGGATTCCTCCATGTTATTCTGTGTGTTAGCACTTTTTTCCTTCTAACAGCTGAGTAATATTACATTGTATGTATGTACCACATTTTTATCCATTCATCTGTTGATGGGCACCAGGGATGAAACCAACTTTTTGCAAAGGTGAACAATGATGCTATAAACTTTGGTGTGCACATATCTGTTCATGTTTTTCCTTTCAATTCTCCTGGGTATATACCCAGCAGTGGAATCGCTGGGTCATACAGAAGATCTCTAGTTAGAATTTTGAGGAACTGCAAGGCTATCCTCCACAGTGGCTGAACCATTCCACAATCCCACCAGCAGTGGATGAGTGTTACCATTCCTCCACATCGACTCTAAGACTTATAGTCTGATGTTTTTTTAATAGTCACCATTCTAATAGGTGTAAGATGGTATCTCATTGTAGTTGTGATTTGCTTTTCCCTAATAGCTAGTGATGTCAAGCATTTTTTCATGTGCTTTCAACCATTTGTATTTCTTCATTGGAGAAGTGTCTTTTGAGGTCACTTGTCCATTTTTAAATGGGTTGTTTCTCTTTATATTTTCTAGGTGTAGGAATTTTTTATATATGCAGGATATTAGGTTCTTATCAGATATATGTTGCCAAATATTTTCTCCAATTGGGTAGGCTATCTTTTTATTTTCTTGATAAAGGCCTTTGAGGTGCAAAAGGTTTTAATTTTGAGGAAATCCCTCTTATGTATTTTTTTCTTTTTTTTTTTTTTTTGCTGCTTGTGCTTTGTGTGTTAAGTCCATGAAAGAATTTCCTATTACAAGGTCATGTAGATGCTTCTCCACATTATCTTCTAAGGTCTTTATGATCTTGGCTCTTATATTTAGATCTTTGATCCATCTTCAGTTGATTTTTGTATAAGGTGTGAGACGGTGTTCGTCTATCATTCATTTGGATATGGATATCCTGTTCTCCAAACACCAATTGTTGAAGAGGCCATTTTTCCAACTAAGAGGGCTTGGTAGCCTTGTCAAATATCATATGACTGCATATGTGAGGATTTATATCAGAACTCTCAATTCGGTTGCATTGGTCAGTATGTCTATCCTTGTGCCAATACCATGCAATTTTGAGCACTTTAGCTTTGTAATATGTTTTAAAGTCAGGTAGTGTGATACTCCAACTTCATTTTTCTTTTTCAATATGTCTTTGATTTGGGGTCTCTTGTCCTTCCAAATAAATTTTGTTGTTAGCTTTTCCAGTTCCTTAAAAAAGATGTGTTGATTTTTATTGGGATTGCATTAAATCTGTAGATTAGTTTCGGTAGGATTGACATCTTGATGATGCTTAGTCTTCCTATCCATGAACAAGGAATATTCTTCTATTTATTTAAGTCTTCTTTGATTTCCTTTAACAGTGTTGTGTAGTTTCTTGTATATAATTTCTTTAGTTAAATTTATTCCTAGGTATTTGATTCTTTTAGTTACTATTGTAAATGGTATTTTTTTGTTGGTTTCTTCCTGAGATTGCTCATTGTTGGTGTACAGAAATGCTACTGATTTTTGAGCATTGATCTTATAGCCTGCGATGTTACTGAACTCCTTTATCAGTTCTAGAAACTTTGCTGTATATTTCTCAGGGCTTTCTACCTATAGGATCATGTCGTCTGCAAATAATGAAATTTTTATTTCTTCTTTTTCAATTTGGATGCCTTTTATATGTTTTTCTTGCCTCAGTGCTTGAGCAAGACTTTCTAAGACAATGTTAAAAAGAAGTGGAGATAGTGGGCATCCTTGACTTGTTCCCAATCAGAGGAAAGACTTTTAAGACTTCACCATTGAAGCTGATGGTAGCCTTGGGCTTTTCATATATACCCTTTACCTTGTTCAGAAAGTTTCCTTCAATTCCTATCTTTTGCAGTGTTTTTATCAAGAAAAGGGACTGTATTTTGTCAAATGCATTTTCTGCATCTATAGTGATGATCATGTTGTTTTTTTCTTTCAATCTGTTTATGTGGTGTATTACATTGATTTTCTTATGTTGAAGCATCCTTGCATACCCAGGATGAAACTCACTTGGTCACGGTGTATAATTCTTTTAATATGTTTTTGAATGTGATTAGCAAGTATTTTGTTGAGGGATTTAGCATCTAGATCCATTAGAGAAATTGGTCTGTATTTTTCCTTTCTTGTGGTATCTTTCTTTGGCTTTGGTATTAGGGTAATGACGGCATAATAGAATGCTTTAGGCAATGTTCCTTCTACTTATATTTTTTGGAAGACCTTAAGCAGGATTGGTGTTAGCTCTCACCAGAATGTTTGGTAGAATACAGCTGTGAAGCCATCTGGCCCTGGACTCGTCTTACTTGGGAGGCTTTGGATGACTTAGTGTATCTCTTTACTTGTAATTGGACTGTTGATTTCATCAATTTCTTAATTCTTCATTGTAGGCTGCTTGTGAGTTCCTAGGAATTTGTCCATTTCCTCTAAATTATCATTCTTGTTGGCATATAATTTTTCAAAGTATCCTCTTATGATACTCTATTTCTGTGGGGTCAGTAATGATATCCTCTTCTTCATTCCATATATTGTGTATTTGTATCTGCACTTTCTTTTTCTTTGTTAATCTGGCTGTTTGTCAATTTTATTGATCTTCTCGAATAACCAGCTTTTGGTTTTGTTTATTTTTTCCAGTGATTTCTTATTTTCTCTTTCTTTTAGCTCAGCTCTAATCTTTGTTATTTCCTTCTTTGTACTTCCTTTGGGGACAGTTTGTTGTTATTTTTCCAATTCCTCCAGGTGTGCAGTTAGGTTTTCCATTTTAGCTCTTTCTTCTTTTTTAATATATGCATTTATGGTTGTGAAATTCCCTCTCAGTACATCTTTGTCTCCATCCCATAAGTTTTGATATGTTGCATTGTCATTTTCATTCATTTCAATGTAGTTAGTGATTTCTTTTGAGATTTCCTCCTTAACCCACTCTTTGTCTAAGAGTGTGTTGTTTAACTTCCATATCTACGTGCCCAATCTGGTTCTCTGGCCCTTGCATGTTTCCAGTTTCTTTCCATTGTGGTCAGAGAATTTACTTTGTATAATCTCAATCTTTCTGATTTCATTGAGAGTTGTTCTGTGGCCTAGCATGTGGTCTATCTTGAAATATGATACATGTGCACTCCTTGAAGAAAGTATATCCCACTGTATTTGGGTGTAGTGTTCTGTATATGTCTATTAGGTTCAGGTCCTCTAATGTATTATTCAGAGACTTTGTTTCTTTATTAATTCCCTGTCTAGATGTTCTGTCTTATGGTGATAATGGTGTATTAAAATCCCCCACACTAATTGAAGAGGCATTTATTTCTCCACTTAGTTTTTCCAGTGTTGGCCTCATGTATTTTGATGCACCCTGATTAGGTGCATAAATATTCATGATTGTTCTTTCTTCTTGCAAGATTACCTCTTTTTCTAATATATAGTGCCCATCTTTGTCTCTTACCATAGTTTTGCATTTAAAGCCTATCTTGTCCAATATTAGGATAGCTACTCCTGCCCTTTTTTGTTACTGTTTGCTTGTATAATTGTTTTCCCATCATTCACTTTCATCCTCCTTGAATCCCGAGGTCTAAGGTGGGATTCTTGTAGACAGCATATAGATGGATCATATTTCCTTATCCATTCTGCCAAACTGTGTCTCTTGTCTGGCAAGTTTAATCCATTAACATTCAGTGTTATTACTCCCAACAAATTTCTTACATCAGCCATATTTTCTTTTAGATTTATGTATATCATATACTGTTTTTATTTCTTTTTGTCTTTTTAGTTCTTCTTACAGTTTCCTCCAACTCTCTCTTGTTTTTTCCTTTAAACCTATAAAACTTCTTTTAGTATATCTTGAAGTGCAGGTTTCTTTTTGGCATATTCTCTTAATTTCTGTTTATCTGTGAATATTTTGAACTCTCCATCATTTTTAAATGCCAGTTTTGTTGGATAAAGAATTCATGGCTGGAATTTTTTTCTTTTAGTACTTTGACTATGTCATACCCCTGTCTTCTTGCCTCCATGGTTTCAGATGAGATATCAGCACTTAATCTTATTTTGCTTCCCTTGTATGTGATGGCTCTCTTTTCTCTTGCTGCCTTGATTATTTTCTCTTTGTCTTGAGCATTGGACATTTTTATAATTATATGTCTTGGAGTAGGCCTGTTGGAATTTATACTGTTTGGGGTGTGATGTGCTTCCTGGACATGTACATCCATCTCCTTCAATAGGTTTGGGAACTTTTCAGCCATCATTTCCTTCAACACTCCTTCTGTTCCCTTTCCCTTCTCTTCTCCTTCTTGAATGCTTATAACGCATATGTTTGTGTGTTTTGTGTTGTCGATTAAATTCCTGAGTCTCTGTGGGATTTTTTTCTATCTTTTTATCTATCTGTTCTACTATCTGTTTGATTTCAGATGTACTATCTTCCACATCACTAATTCTTTCTTCTGCCTCTTCAAATCTGCTGTTATGTGATTCCAGCATTTTTTGATTTCTTGGATTGTACCATTCATCTCCATCATACCCATTATCTTTTTATGTATGTTTTTAATTTCTTCAGTATGTTCTCCCAGTGTCTTTTTAATATCCGTAATCTCTTCATCCACTTCATTAAGTTGGTCCATGATATTTGTTTGGACAGCTTTGACTAGTTTTTTGATGTTCTGCATCCCTTCCTGGTTTTTAGTTTGTTCATTGGACTGGTCCATATCTTACTGTTTCTCAACATGGTTTTTAAATTTTCTTGGCCTCTGGTCATCATTTTATATTCATGGGTTTAATTAGTTGATTTGCTTCTCACTTGCTCTAGAATTTTATTTAGCTGGTGGTTCTGTGTGTGTAAGTTTTCTCTTTGATACTTGTTATTCTTGTTCTATTTTCTTGCTTTTTTCTATGTTCCCTTGAAGAAGGAAGGAATTGAAATAGGTTAGAAAGAAAAAGGATAAGAGTAATATTGATAAGATAGTAATATTGATTAAAGTTAGAAAAGGGGCCTTAGAAGACTTATTAAAATGAATATTTAACTCATGTTGGCAGTGTAGATTAATAGGAAAAATAAAGTGGAATGCCTACAATGGAATGGGAAACAAAATAGAGGAAAATATATAGTATGATTTAAAAGGCCAGAATGATGAGGAGAGAGAGAAAGAGTAAAGAGAGGGCTGAAAGGAAAAAGTTGATAATTAAAAAAAAATGAAACAGAATAGCAAAGATAGAAATCAACACCCATAAAGTTGTGGGCTAAGGAAAAAAGGTGCAATGTAAGAACCACTACAAAAAGCATAAGGTAGAAAGATGAAGGAAGGAAAAGAAATAGCATTGGTAGACAAAATCAATAGAAACAGAGAATGGGAAATTAAGGAAAGAGATCGACAGCAAAGAAGTTACAAGCTAGCAGCACCTAATTTAAAAAAAAAGAAAAAGAAAAAATAGGTGGGGGAAGAAAGAGGAAAGAAAAGCAAGAAACAAAAAAACAAAGACAACCAAAGAAACACACAAGCAAACAGTCAAAAAAAGCAAAGGAAGAACCACATTCTTTCTTGGGCCCTTGTGGAGTCTCTAAGCCTGCTTAAGTTCACCTTTCAATTACACTGCTGGCTTCTATCTTCAGGTTTTGAGGCAAATTTTAGTGATTAAACTAAGTTGAATTTTTTTTTAAGTAACCTTCTCTTTTTTTTTTTTTTTTGAGAATTAAAGGACCCAAAAGAACACTTCTTCTAGACCACCCCTTCTGCTGAGGGTACCCTAAATAGGCTTATGTAAACTTATCAAACACTTCCCACTGCCTGGCCTACCCAGGGGAGCAGCAACTCTGATACTTGTCAGCACAGAATG
>JAQZBX010039181.1:0-14618 GCA_029593785.1 Cabassous unicinctus
GTCTATACACAAGCTGGGTAGTTGACCTGTATTTAAGGGCTGTGCTGTGTGAAAAATAATAGTTCATAAACACTTAGTCCAGCAATTATATAAATAAGTCAAACGGAAAAGGAATTTCATATAACAGTATCAAGAAGTAAAAGGAACACACTAAATGCACAAACTGGTAGCAAATAAGTCCTTTTTTTTCTGATGTCTACTCTGCAGCTTTGTAGTACACTAAAGATTGTTCAGGGGGTTACTTTGTTTAAAGTACTATTTAATCCATTCGTAAGAAACTCATAAATGTGGTTCTTCCTTCAGCTTTTCAATTTGAAGTACAAAAGTTATTATTCTATTTATAAGTGTAAGTAATTTTAGCAATTACCTTTAAGGAGGCCTTTGATTACTGTTTGATCCCCATTACAAATTTAGTTAATTAAACAACTTCAAACTTTTAAATTGCATGTAAATTTAATATATTCGATCTCCTTTTTAATTATGCCATTTGTTTGGTGAAACTTATCAAGAATTTAAGTGATGCTTATATATTTAATAAATAAAAACTTGCAAATGTGGTAATTCTTAAGTTCTTTTATATGTCCCAATACTGTATATAGCCACAGTAATATTTCAACTTAAAATGCAAGTCTAAATTAATCATTACTCAATTTCACATTTGTGGCAGTTTTATATTATTTATGAATTCCAAAAAGAGATATAGATTATATTTGTAAACTGGTCTGTTCCTCTGGGTATGATACCCTTTGATTGATTTAAATTCAGGGTTTTCAGTTTACTTAATTAAATCAATTCAGGGCCTTTGATTCTACCACATCAGTAAGGTGTGGCTCAGGGTTGAGTCCCCCTTAGGCTATATAAATGGACACTTAATCAAGAAGACACACAGGAGAAGATACAGAAGAAGAAGAGAGATAACTTTGTCAATTTTGATCCTGGAGCCCTAGGGGAGAGATGAGCCAATCACCTGATAGTTTACAGCTGACCTTTCAAAGAGACCAGAGCAGCTGAGAAGCCCTGAGAGATGAGCCCTATGCCAGTCTGCAGCTGAGATCAGAAGAAGCTGGGCCCACAGAGCCTTAAAAGGAAGAAGGAAGGAGAGACCAGGAGAGATAGCCCACCATTTTGCTTCAACACTTGACAACGGACTTTGGTGAGGAAGTAACCTTGAGTTGGACTCCTTAGGGCTTTGTAAGTATAAGCTTCTACCCAAAATAAATAACCCTTATAAAAGCCAACGGATTTCTTGTACTTTGCATCAGCACCCCTTTGACTGACTAATACAATATTTTAAATCAAAATCCAAGACTTACTTTATTAGAGAAAATTCTTATATATGTTACAAATATATGAAAACCCAAAACACAGTGTCCTTAAAACAAAAATATAACTGTTATAGGTTTTATTCCTTAAATATTTTTTCTATATTTCATTGTAAATATGTCTAGGGTTAAAAAGGAAAGAAAATAATTACTTTATGCAATTTGGGAGGATATCTCTTAGCCAGTTGAAATCAAATAATGAACAAAGTTAGTGGACAATAGAGATGTCATATATGCAGACCTCTAGGATAATTCTCTTGACCCCATTGCTGGATTCTCTCTCTTCCTATAGTCACTAAACCTTTAGCTCTGTAAGTTAGAGATGATCACAAATTCCACTGCCTTCCGTTTGTGACATATCATCACATAATTAACCTAATTTTCTCACAGAAATCTGTTATTCCATCAGGCTGCCACATAACTTGATTGAGTGTACAACCTTATGACTCTTAAGAATTTTAAATATTTTACTGTCTAGTTCCAAAAATGTACTTGGAGTGATGGAATCTTACATTTTTAAGAAATATTCTCCCTCTCTGGTGGGACTATATGACTTTAAAAGATACTAAAGTAACTTCTGTCTGACTCTGTGTGTCACAGAACTGTAAGGTCTTGCCAAAGTGAGGAACAATGTTCTCACTATGAGAACCATGTGGGAATGAAGACTGAGCAAAAAGCATCCAATCTGTATCATGCTTACTCTGGGGACTGTGGCATGCATCCATTGAAAGGACAGAAAACAAAACCACCTACTTTATTTACTAACGTTTTTCTCTCTCTCTTATTCCCCCACCCCTACCTCCTCTAATCCGAGCATATAAAGTTAAATTCTCATGGGATAAATGCACTTTTGTAGCTATCCCTACATATTTTCTTATACATAATGCTCTATTTCCCAAATGCTCCAGGAACTGGAGAGCTTTACAATAATGCATAAATATCTCAGGGCTCCTTCTCTAGAGATTCAGCTTTATAAGATCTGTGGTCAGCCAGGAAATCTCTATACTGTTTTTAAGGTCCCAGGTAAGAGCAATTCGGGTATAGTTTAGAATCTCTAGTCTATTGGGCCAGAAGCCAAGGATTATTGTACTCATGTTTGCCAACTATCTTGCTATGTGACCCTGAGCAACTTGCTTGGTCTCTCTGTTCTAACATTTTCATATTACAAATGAAGAAACTGAGGAGAAAATGCCATTTGATCTGAAGGTAACGTCTTCTCCCAGTATCTAAGCAACTACTTGATTGTAAGCAAGTATATCAGTGAGTGTCCAGGCAGAAAAACATAAACCCTTCCAGATATTTCAAGAAGAGAGGAATTAAATTAGTTAGGGGCCAAAGTAGGGTCTTTGGCAGGTATTGAGTATGTGTATTCCAACTATGCATTCAAGAGTTAGGAAATAAACCCAGGTGGTTTTGTTGCCCTACTAGGCTCACAGCACAATGGAAACAGGCCAAAACTCCATTTATCATCCTACCTCCACAATGATGGTAAGCCACTGTGGCATTTTGGGTTCTTAAGGATTAATACCAACTCAAAGCCCATATCTAGTAATTCCCCAAAGATCTGAGTTTCCCTTTCTTTAATGCACAGCTATCTGGCAAAGTAAATGCAGACCTCTTTACAGATGGTCTGGAGGAACACTTTCAGTATATACAATTGCAGGGATACTTGGGGATTGGAGGGTCTTTCTGCAAAAACAAAACAAAACAACAACAAAAAACCCAGGTTCCCTTCATTCAAAGGATTCCATATCTGTTAACTGGTTCAAATTTAGAAACTGGGTAAGAGGTCATTACTGTCCATTATGGCAACTCAAGTAAGATCTCTATTTACCAGACCGAGAAATTTTACTGATTATATAGATCAATCAATACAATAGTGGGTTAACCATCTAATTTAGGGTTGGCAATTTTTTTTTTCTGTACAGAACTAGATAGGAAATGTTTTAGGCACTGCAGGTCTATATCTGTTGCAACTCAACTGTATCTTTGTAGCATTAAAGCAGCCACAAAAAATATATAAATAAGTGGGGAAGGCAGTGTTCTAATAAAGCTTTATTTATTAAATAGGTGAACTGTAGGACTTGGTCCACAGGCCATAGATATCCAGCCTCTAATCTAATTCATCCTCAAGGACCTTTGATCAATTAGCCACTGCCAATAATGCCTCCTTGACAAAATACCCTTATAACCACTCCCTTTCTGTTGCCCAGTATTGTAACTTTACTCACATCTCCGTTTTCCCTCTGCCACTTCATCATCCTCACTGAAACCAGGATGTCATCTCCCATCATTATATCCTGCAGAAGTAGCCACCACAAAGCCTTTCAAGGAGCCTAGCATCCTGGCATACAGATTTCCTCAATGGCATGGTGAATGGAAAATCATCTGAACCAGCAACCATGGAAGGCAGGAGGCAAGGAAGTGGGTGGCACATAATAAGTACACAGCAAAATTCCTGTCTTTTAAATTGTTGAATTCCATCTTTAACATTATTCTAGGGATGTTCTGTCTGTGCAATCTCATTAAATGCCTATTCTAATTGAGTCAATGTTTTCATCAAGCAACTAAGCAAAGAGGGTTCCAGCTGATCAATGTAACTACTGAATTCATTCTTGTGTTCTGTCCTCCTTGGTCTAACACTCTCTGAATCCTGTCCTATACATCCCCAAGATTCTGTCCACATATATTAGCTGAGTCATACAATGCCTTTTGTATATGAACTGTCTCCTTCTGGGTCAAACATTGCTCTCATACTCTTGATCCTTCAGGGATTTGATTCTACTTCTGAGTATGGAGGCAACGAGTTACGATGAAAGTATACCTTGAAAAAGAATGGAAATCCCCTTGCAAAGTAACTGCCTCTGGTGATATCATTACAGGGTCTTACAGCAAGAGAAAGTTAGTTTCATCTTCCTTGGAGAAGAAAGGACCTACTTCATTTGGTAAAGAAAGATCAGAGAGATTTAGAGTTTCAAGGCATTCAGATTAACTGATCTACTCACATTACCTTACTTCAATTTTCAGAGTGTTGTGCCTTCTTAATCAATTCCCACACTTTTACATAAAAAACATGCTGAAGCTGTGAAATCAACTTACATTGTAATTGTACTACTTTTAAGATCAAATCTGAGGTCTGATTTTCAACTGGATCAGTTCTTTGACTATATAAGAGAATCTTTTAGGGCAATCACAGAATCTCTCAGGTATACTGTCCATACTTTGACCTGGAAAGCTTGGAAATGAACATTTTATTTCTATAAGCTTTGCAGTATAGTCAAAACTACATAAGCATCCCCCAGTCCTTGTATCATGTTCACCTTGAGCAGTCACTTTGTCTCCTTAACCTCAGCCATTAATAGGCACATCATCCCTGGCAATGACAGGAAATACTTGCAGTTATTTGCATGGCATGGGCTCCTAGCTTCTTATTTTCTACTGGCAATAAGATCACTACTGCATTTAGACCCAGTCAGATTAGATAACTATGGTAGATTGAATTATGTACACTGAAACAGACATGTTCTTGATTTTAATCTGCATCCCTATGGATGTGAACCTATTTACCTATTTACAACTGAATGAGATTGAGTCTTAATCTGGATTATGGGAGTCCTGTATAAGTAGAAGAAATTCAGATATAGTCAGAGAAAGCCATGGGGAGGAGCTGGAAGCTGAAAGTTAATGGAAATCTGGAAGAGAAAGGAGAGGACCCTGTCATGTGATGGGAAAATCACGGCATCCCAAGGGTTGCCAACAAGACAGGAAGAGAATGCTACTGACCCTGGGAGAAAGCATGGTCTTATCAATGCTTTGATTTGGTCCTGTGGCCTCTGAAACCATGAGCCAATAAATTCTTGTTGTTTAAGCCAACCCATTATGTGGTATTTGTGAGACCAGTGAAGGCAGGACTAAGACAATAACTAATTCCTTTTATCTCTCTTTCTGGAACCACTCTTTGTATAGCGGTATCAATAATATTCACTAAGGAAAACAGAAACATTCTAGGTATTTCCTGAAGAGAGAGGGACTAGAGGTGTTGAAGAGCTGAAAAAGAAAAAGAAAGAAGAAAGGAGTTTGGAGGAACAAAGGGGAAGGGTGTTATTAAATAAGTTTAAGGAGTTGCTACTTATCTCGCTGGATCGCAGAAGCCTGCACTCGTTGCTGCAGGTGATGCTGACACTGGTATTAGAACTCCACCATTGAGCCACTGAGAGAACTTGCCCTCCGTGATGCTAATGAACCTGCCACCTGTGTCGCCTCTTGTGCTTGCACACCTTTGCTCACTACTGGTCTTGCGCCAGAGGCACTAAAATAAGCAGCAAATAAAAATACTTCTCCTTTGCCGCTGTCTTTTAACCTTCCACTGGTACCTTTCATGGGCATGGGCTGACCTTCACAGGAAACCAGTTGGTAAGGAAGTCTGAAAATAGAGTTTCCAGGCTTCTAGTCCCTGAGACAGAAAGGATTGTATCAAAGAGTGAGTGTGATAAGAGACAAAAGACATTATCTAGAATACCAAGGCATTTTCAAGAATTATGTGGACTGTCTTTGACTGTTAAAGATGCTGAAAATAGCCTGTATTGTTTTACATGCGTAACTATCACTGGATTCATTTGTCCCAACATTTTTGCTTTCCACATGATATTGACAGTGATTTTATTTTATATGTGGGAACTAAATCTTTTGCTATTTCATTTTTGTCATAACTGAAACAATGAATTTATTATACATACCCTGGTTGGCTTTATGTAATTCATTTTCCTATTGTAACCAATCACTACAAATCTTCAAGAGGCATACTCTTTCACTATTTAAATCCCCTGAGTCATTTATTATGGCAGCAAATAAATAAATTGCTTGGGGCCCAAATCTGCTGGTGATATGTGAAAGATGGACTAGTGAATATAAATCTCCTGCATATTGACTAAAAAAATAGGAATGGATCCTGTTTTCCTTTAGCTTTTTGCACTCTTAATCAAAGCTAATTAAAATGCAGTGAGTTAAAAAAAAATACATAGCACCACGTAGGTCTCTTCTAACAGAATGTACCTGCTTTTCAGAGGATTTAAGAGTGTGTGGCCCAAATGTATCTCTTCCTCTATTTTGATATTCTCACATTACTTTGAATTCATTGGGTGCCTAGTAAGGGCAAGGAAATTCCCTATTCTCTAGGGTTTTTTAAAAAGTATGGAACATTTTTCTGACCTTAGAATCCTATCATTAAATTGTTGAGACAAAAAGTATAAAAAGAGATACTAAAATATAGAAGACCAGTGGTATTTCATGGTAGCTTTATGAGAACTTAATGTGTTACCAACAGTCAACTCTTGCTCTTCCACCAAACCCTACTTTGGTAACTATGGTGCCTTGAGCCCTGAGACAGGGAGAAACCCTAGTGGTGCACACAGTCTCAAGGTGTTTTATTCATCACATATTATCTATACCATGGGAAAATCATGGAGGCAAAATTATGTGTACATTCTGGCCCTACTTAAAGAGGTGAACTTTCCCCCAAGTTTAGATAAGCCAAATTGCTTTTAAAAATTATTTTGTCTTCTCTGAATTCCACCTGTATTTCAAGCCTTTCCATCACCTCAATAACCCCCCTTCCAAAATGAATATCCAGAGCTATAATTTTCTCATGGCCTTCGGCATAACTGATTTACAGCACCACAATTATGCTGAAAATATTCCTGATTCCTCCAGATGCTGTTTTCTTGGCATTTGGTATGGCACTTAAATTCACGGTGTCCTTTCCCCAGAAACAAAATATATTTATAAAAATTCTAAGCAATGTAAATCATACATAACAAATAGGAAAGGTAAGATCTAATGTATTTATCTGTTCTTTATTTAGGTCTTAATCATAAAATAGTCTTTAAAATTCCTAAGCAAAAGTCAAATGGCTAAATGTGTTAGTCAGGTTTTCTCCAGAGAAATAGATCCAATAGGATTATATAGGCAAATATTAAGAGTTTGTTTTATAGGAATTGGCTCTTGTAACTGTGACCATAGAGATGGGCAAGTTCAAATATTTTAGGGCAGGCCACAAGTTGGGATTTCTGATGAAGGTTTCCATGAATTACCCCTGAAAAGCTGGCTTACTTAATTCTTCTTTCTGACTCCTGAAATCATTGGTTTACCCTTTAAAGACTTCCACTGATTGGATGAGACATCTTATTGCTGAAGGCAATCTCCTTTGTTGATTGTAAATGCAGATACATTCAAATGACTAATAATTTAATACCCTCACAATGACAATCAGGCCAGTGCTTGCGTGACCAAGCAATTGGACACCATAACCTAGCCAAGTTGACACACGAACTTAACCATCACACTAAATATTCCTCTTTGAGATAGCTTCCTTTATATATTTATGAAAGTAAAGGCATAAGAGAAGAACTGTCATAAAGAAAGCATTAGTGATCATGGAGAGCTCTTGCTTGCACACGAGAAGAATCAAGGCAGATTTTAAAATCTTCTTTCTGCTCTTCAATTTGGAACCTCTGCAAAGTTTACCCAAACTCTGATCATGCCCTTTTTAGGTACCCTTCATCCACCAAATGAGTGCTATTGATATTAAATAGAAGGAAGGTAAAAAGAGAAATAGAGGGCCACTATCCTATAAATTCTAGCTGTTCCAGTTGCCTCAATTTCTAGCAACTAACTCCAACTTACGCACATGTCTATAAGAAGGAGCTCCACCAAATTCTGGTCCACAATACCTTCTGTAGAGCAATGAAACACATGGAAAAGTGAGGTAAAAATGATAAATAGACACCAGTGGAATCAGTAAATTGAACAAACAAGATTTATGGAATATAATCATATGTTAGCTTTATTTTTGAGTATCACTTTACCTTTAAAGTTGTTCAAGGAGTTTCCTTCTTCCTTTGCCCCTCTATGGAAAGTTAGACAGGCACCATGCCTTTTCTGCTTACTGTTGCCTAATATAAGTCCTACAGTTACTTAAAATCACTTAAAACACACTTTGTTCAGAAATTAGGATGTACATTCTTATACAACACTCAGAATGCTACATTTTATTATCTTCCCTACCCTCTTCCATTTTGAGTCTTGTATGGGTGGAAAAGCTTTCATGAAGGCATGGAGGGGAAGAGGAGGAAGGTAAGAGACAAAAAAATTATTACTTTGCTAATAAATCTGTGAGGCAGCTTCATGTTTCCTAGGTTTGGCAGAAATTTAAAACTATCATTTTCTCTTACAAGGTGCTTTTGTGGAATCTTCAGAAAAACCCTCATCTCCCCTACAATTGACTTCTCTCACCTGCAGTTCCCTTGATGTGGGAAATATACTCTTATCCAGCCTGTCTTTTGCAGCTTCTTCTCAGCCACTTGGAATGTGGTGATTTCTATAGCTCCTCTCCACTGAGTGACATTTGTTGCTACAAATAATCCCTTGGATCAGACTTCAGATCATCTCATCCTGGTTCTCTAGCATAAATGGCTCACCTCTGATTTACACCTCCTTTGCTCCAACAGACTGGGAGGGCAGCCTGTCCTATGCAGTCATCCCTTCTTGACCCAGCATTCAGCAGCTGCCATCCCATCTCTTGACGTTTAAATTTCTTAAGTGCAAGTCAGACCCTATTCCATATATGGCGGGGCACATATCAATATTCTTGAGTAGTCTCTTTGAAGCAGCTCTCCACTAAGCTTGAAATGAGAATCCGGGCAACCCCAGTCCCTCTTATTTGTATGGTGGGTCTCATCACAGTCCAACCACTCTCCAGAAACTCTTGTCACAAATATTCCTCTTCTCCAAGCACCTGATACAGAAATCCATATTCTAGGTATGGATAAGCACATTTAGGCTGATCTCACTGATTCAAAACAGTTGACTTTGAAAAATGTGCATCTTTATTGTACACCTCACTTTGGAATCTGCTATTATCTTAGCTTCTCAACTGAAACTTCCATCTTAATATTTGGTTATACTTTTATAGCTTATACCCTTTAGAGTTTATCCCCATAGAAGAAAGAAGATATAACAACGGTGGCCAACAGTTCTTGAGCTTGTAGGCAAAGCATTTCCATTTTCTTTGCCATTTGCGACTTCCCCATGGGATTCCTCTTTGTGTCTGTCTCCAACTCAAACTCCTCCCAAACTCTATCTCACCCTCTCCCAGAGTATGGAGCTCACAAGACCTGATATCTCTCCATGCTTGATTACTATACTGTTATTTGAATGGGGATGTTTGCATGAAGAGGAGGTCCTTTAATAAAGGGTAGCAGGGAGGGTCTCTTTTTTCTTAGTTGAGACCCCTCCCACTGTGTCCTTGATTGACCATATTTTTGTGATTGTGAGCATTTAGGTTTGTTATAGCTTACTCCTCTTACATGCCCTGTGTCTTAATATGTCTTTTGACCAAGTAAAGGTAGTAGAGTGAAATGGATATGCAGTGGAATATATCTTACCCAAGTGCAGGCAATAAAGGCATCATTTCCTATAGAGAATTTCGTAACAATACTAAGACCAACTAAAAGTCAGCCCGATTTTTATATTTTTAAGTCTTCAGACTGCATCCTTCTCTTTTATTACCATGTGCCACCAATTCTAAACAATGCGAGCAATAAAATATCCCTCCCACCATCTTGTAAAATCACTAAGTACATTTTTATGTACAAAAATGTAATAAAAATATAAGTAATAAGTATTAGAAAATATTTACAAATTCTCCAGCCACATATATTTTACTTCTGAACATTTTTCTACTAATAAATTTCCCTTCTGATTGTAACTTCACCTGAATTGAGTTTGGATTTGGATAGGAAGACAAAAGGTAGGAAGAGGAACTTGATAAGCAGCAAACAGTGAGTAGACCAGTGGAAAGGAAAGCCATGCCTGTAGAGTGTTGGAGATGCTTAAACCAAGTAGAAGTGCTGACAATGTACAATGTGGCATTTATATTATGCTATCTTGCTTCCACCTACCACAACCACACTAAGAATATCTACAGCTTATCTTTTTATCCATTTTTTGCTCTGCCTTATACCCACTTCCACACTTGAGTTTCCAACCCCACTCCCCATTTCAAGAACTCTTGTATAAAATCAGGTTTTAGCTTTAAATTACCATCTGCATGTCTAAAAGACTATGAAAAGTCAGTATGGAACACCATAGAAGAATGTCAGTGTGACATAAAATGTCAAGTCTTCTGATACCACAGAGGATGATTTCTCACGTAAATTACTAAAGTTTATAAATGGCTAGTTTACAAAATTAAATGAACACTGCAATTAAAACCTTAAAAAGAGAACTTGAATAAATAGATTTTTTGTATTTTTAAGTCCTGAGACTGCAGCCTTCTTTTTTATCCTCGTGGCCAGTTTTGGCCAGTAAAACCATTTGCCCCATACGTTTCTCTACATTCAAAATATCTAGGATGGATATTATGTATTCCCAACCTGTCAGCTTTGGCTGAATTACAGAGTGCTCAATTATGCTCTAATCGAATAGCTGCCCAATGCAGGCCACGTAATGACTTCCTGATTATCTGCCTTTAAATGATGAATATGTAACATTCTGTACAAATATAGCATACTTAGCATGCCAAATGAAAACTGATTTTGTGCTCCTCTCTCTGAAAAACGTATATTTTATTGTAATTCAGTTCGACGGTTGTTCATTTGCTTGTTTTCTCGTCATCAAGATAAACATTGAATGAGCTATCTAGGAGAACATTACTCTTCATTTTTGCTTTCCAACAGATGCTAAAGGTGTTAAACATTGTTTAGATTATTTGGGTTCCTCTCTTTACATTGTCCCATTGGAAAAAAAATAGGGAGGTTATATTTTATGAACAGTCCTCATTGGCACTGTTCCAACACACACTGGCAAAAAGACAAATCTGCTATGATGAATGCATTGCGAAGACAACAACATTAAAATATGAATATATAATTTATTGAGAAGAGTGTTTTATATAAAGCAGCTATTTACAATATTAGCACCAAAAAAGAGTACACACTTGGAAACCTGATTGTCTGTCTCATTTATAAGAGTAGTATGCAGTCTAGAATAACCCATTTTATTTTCTTTCACATAATTTTACTCTGAATATACTGATTTCCAAAAACCAACTCAAGAACGTTTGTACAGGGGAACTTATTAGATGTAGTATTTACTTTTAAGAAGCAACCCTTTCCCACTCACCAGACAGAGAGAGAGCAGGCAGGCAGAAGAAGGAAGTTAAGAATTATTAAAAGGAGGAAGGAAGGGAGGGAGGGAAGAATTTTGTTACTCATTCTAGCTAATATCTTACAATTAAATTGGTGCCTATGTGATGGTCTTCGACAAGTTTTTGCCTGATAAATTTCCATATCAACCTTCAATAAAAGGCTTTCAGAAACAAAGCAGAGCTGCCTCTTGAAATATTCCCTAAATTTTGCCTGTATAAGGGGGAAATTCTTCATTAAAATAGAAAAATAAAATTAATAATTTCACATATATTTATTTAAAAATGATAAGGTATTGATTTAGTACTCTCTCGCTTACTGTTTCTCCTTGTCTTTTTTCTTTCCTTCTCCTCTCTTCTCCCTCCCCCACTCCTCCCTTTCCTCTTCCTTCTTTTTTTCCTCCTCCTCCTCCTCCACTTCCTCCTCTCCTCCTTCTTCATGTACTTCTGCTCTTTTTCTTTCATTTTTCTCTATACCCCCTTTTATTTCTAGCTCTAAAAGATGAATTGGCAGTCCATGGATAAAATCCAGCCAACAATTGCTTTTGTCTTGTTCCCCTAGCATTTTATAAGCATATTGAGGTTTTCAGCATTTCTAAATGGACATAATTCACATAAACATTTGGCTATCTATCTTCTCACAAAAATTCAGATTCCTAATATAGGAATACTAGGCCAGTAGGAGTTGCCTCCTTAGATGAGCCATTCACTGTCTACTTTGCCAAAATCCAGCCCATTTTTCCTATTTACATGGTTAATCTTGCATGGTGTAGGCTTTTATATTTGCAACCTCTAGGGCTCCTTTCACCATCTGACACTGTGGTCCGGGACTGTCTAGCAAAGGGTGTGTCCAGCCCAGGGACACACAGGAAGATGCACTGAGTTCTGGACAGTGATATTAGCACTTCTACTTACAGTTACTTTTGTATTAAGATGAGAAAGAAATTATGCTTTGCTGAGGTTTAATGTACAGATTGACGTGGTGCCCACATTCATTGCATGTGTCAAATGGTGATTGGTCGTATGAGGCTCAAGGGCTATCCAGAGAGAACAGTAGGTTTTCCACACTGTGGAGGAGTTGAAAGATACACACACAATCTTTTTTAGGTCATTTCAACATGACATGACATCTTAGAATTTAAGTAGAAATATATGATAAAGCCTCAGAAAATGGACATCTGACTTCAAAAGATGTCTGTAAAGAAATGAACGGAATATATACTAGTAGTAGTATAAACAAAAGTAGGCAGCAAGAAAATGGCAGGGCTATCTCTTTTCTCACTCCTGGTACAGAATCTTCATCAGCCACATTATGAGCTAACACAATGATGATATGATAAGGTCTGACAAGATATTGCCCCCCCCCCAAAAGGAATTGATCAAGGTAAAGATGATGTTTTAACATTGAGTGAGAAGGTAACTGTTTCTGTGCTATGAAGAACACATTTTGAAAATGGATACTTAAAAATACATTTATTATTTTGTTGTGCAGGCTGTGTGTGACAGCTAGTAGAATAAAAATGCCCAATACCTCACACACAAACAAAAAAATAGATGTAGAATCATTGAACCCCTACTAAACTCTTTCAAATTCAAAGCTTCAGTTCGTTTTCAGTCATTTGGAAAAATTTTTTAATGTATCACTTGCTGAGAAATTGCGAGTACAACAGCAAAACCTTTCATATAATTGGTGGAGTTGCTAAAAATTTTTGTTTTAATGAAAAATGATAAATATTTCATTTCTTTTCTTTGGAACCACATATATTTGTGAGGTATATTTTTCATAGCTATAGAAGCCATACAAACCAAAATTAGAATTAGAAGCTTTTAAGCAGGCGGTTGAAATGTTATAGCTCAGTTTTAAAACATAATTTTCAAAACAAATGAATTATATTCAATTGTATCCTCCATAAAAATTATTACATATTTCATATAAGGCATTCATTTTAACATTTCGAAAATTAGAGGTATATCTTACATTTGATGGCATGAGATAAGTTGGAAATATTTTTCCTTCCTTAGTGGTATATTAATAATAGTGTATCTTATAGCCAATGGAATATGGATCTAATAATGCTTATAAAAAGAATATCTTTAATGAGAACAAAATCAATTTTGTACAATTAAATTATATGAAATATAATTTATTAAATGCTTTATTTAGTTCTTCCTAAACCTTTATATATTTCATGATCTTATAGAGTTTATACTGTAGAAAATATATTGTGCAATAGTAAATGTATATGTTCTATAAATAAATAAATGGGTATATAATGAATATATTTCTCAAAAATATATGAGCAGAGGTATATAATCCGAAAACTTTGGATGCAACAGCTCCAACCAGAATAGTACGTTTTTTATGTAAATCTGGTCAATCAAGAGAAATGCAAAGAAAGGAAAAAGTACTTAGAGAAAGTAATCTAAGAAGCAATGCCCTGTCTGGATGTTATACTTTTCCTTGGGAACTATCTATGTCCCGTGTATGAGCTTGGCCTGCCTTTGCATAAAGATGCTTCAAAGATGACAGCGATGCTCTATTTCTTAAGACAGTTATAGCCACATGGGCTTTCATGTTTTTCTTATTAAACCATGTATATGCATTTCATACATTACTTACATGTATTTTATTTGTTATATACTGAATCAATTTATTAATATATACTGTTTGGCATTTTTAGTAATCTTTTTATTGAAATATTGCATACCATTTAAAATATAGTTGTTTCTATATTATTTCTAAATTTAGTTTATTGCTTAAAGTGACAGGCTCTGCTCTAGTTGCTAGAGACACAGGAGCAAAAAACCCAGAATTTTATTTTCTAAGAGATTACATTCTAGTGGGAGAGAAGAACAATGAACAAATAAACAAGATATTTTTCTAAGTAATACGGGCTGTGAAGAAAACAGGAGCAGGATAATGTGATATCTAAACTGGGGTTTAGGTAGCAAAATTACTTAGGGTAATCATAAAATGCCTACAACTACAGTGATTTCTAAAGTGAGACTCATTGGTTTTCCAAAATGTATCCCAAATCTGTCCATTCCTCTCCCAATCGAGATGATTTGTGTCTTGGAGCTCAACAGCAGCCTCC
>JAQZBX010039182.1:0-23095 GCA_029593785.1 Cabassous unicinctus
GTCCCAGGCCTGTGTCCTGACAGCTTCTGTTCCTGCCAGGAACCCTTGGCTATGAGCTGTCCCTTTGAGGCCCTCCCTGTTCAAGGGATAACCCAGAAAACAGCTCAGGAAACAGGCTCACAGGGTACATTGTTAGGCAGCTTTTCTTCTGGATTTGTCTGTGGATTTTGATTACAGCTTCTGATTAGGGACCTAAAGAGTGTGTGTGTGCACGTGCATGTGCATGTGTGCAGAAAGGAAAACAGGATCTAGTATTACAGCTTTTGTGTTTTTGTGTGGGAAGGCCTAACCAGTGCTCGTGCCAGCAATGGGAAATGGGGGTTGGGACTGGGGAACTAGAACGAGGGCTGGACCCGGGGGAGCTGTAAACGCAGAAAGATGCTCCATTCTTTGCCTGCTTCACAGGGCGGGAATTCACACGGCACCGGGAATTCCAGCCGAGTCCTCCTGGCCAGCTCTGCTTCCCTGGCTGCCTGGCTTCCGTTTCTCCCAGGAACTGGGGCTCCAGCCACCGGAAGCTCCAGACCAGCTTACAAGTCCTAACTTCATTCTATACCTGAGGCAGTGGCTGCCAGAGAAGGCCAATGTGGGCTGCCTCGTGGGTTAAGAGGGGGAGAAGCTCTTCATTGACAATACCCCCATTGGCTTTTGGAGAACTAGGAATGCCAGTGCCTCGCAGTAGGAGCAGAAGAGTAAAAGAATGTTGAATTTGATGTGGTCTTCAGTCGGGGGGTGGGGTGTGTGTGACTAAACTCCAGCTCTGTTGTTGCTCAGGCCAAAGAAGGCTCTCAAAAGCTGGACCTAACAAGCAGAGTCCACAGGAAGCAAATACCACTTGTCCTGAGGAATCAGAGGCACAGAAAAATCAACATTAATATTACCCTCCCTAGACTACCCCTTTCAGCCACAGTCACATTTAAAAATCAGGAGAATTAGTTATACTCATTATAATGTTAAGTGAAAGACAGGGAAGATAATACAGGGACTGTATAACCATAGTAATTTTGGTGGAAGATGAGGACTGTGGTTAAAAATACAAATACAAGAAGGTTTCTTTACTACAAAGTGTTAAGACTATGGTGATACTATGGAAAAATACAACTAATCTAATTTATAGGCAATAGGTAACAGTAATATTGTAATATTTTTGCAGCAAAGGCAAATAAGGTACTGTATCAATGCTAAAGATAAAAAACAATATGGGATTTAGTTTTATGAGATATGAATATGATCAAGCATTTTTTTCTCTTCATTTTCTCCATTAACAAGGAGAACTTGGTCACATCATTTAACCAATCTGTGCTCATTTATGTATCTTTCTGAACACTGGAGAAACAATTGAGTTTGTTTTTTAGGATAAAATGGGATAAATGTGCCTGGACAGAATTTTTTAAAGTAATGCTTCCATAATTTGTTAAGCTGCTCTTTGTCTGTTATTTTTTGAAGTTGAAATAAAGTTTACTAATTAATAATATTTTTTTTAAAAAGAAAAAAAGAAAAGAAAAGTTGACAGACTTGCACTCTTGAGCAGGATGTAGAGGCTTGGGGATTCAAGCCCTGGCTGGCCTGACCCAGGGTCTGCACTCTTAAATGCTGTGCTGTGTGCCTTCTGTGGTAGGGCCTGGAGCTCCTGACTTCCGGGCCACCTGCTTTCCTCATGGTCCTTCCCTGCTAGGCTCCAGCAAATCAGAAGCTTTTAATACCTGCAGACCTTCTCTTTGTTGTCTTGATTTCTTGTGCTCACAAAGATAGAATCATGGCATTTGAAGGACCTTTAGACAGGATCAGGACCCACCTCCTTACTTTAAAGAAGGTCTAGATCTGGCTCAAGGTCACAGGAAGAGGAGCTTGTAGGGAACTGGAATCTGGAACTCCTGCCGGCCTACCAGCACTCTCGTACACTTCACTGTGAGGCAAGCTCATGGATCCAGCCACCTAGATGGGTCAGGGATGGCCACTTCTAGAAACTCACTCTCATGCCTGACCTAATGGAGCTGTACAGATGCGCAATTTGAATCTATGATGGTTAGAAAGGCCAACGGGGTTTTGTGTTGTGGTGTTTTGCGTCTCCTGAGGAGAAGGTTGGAAGGACTTTTAAACTAGGTGTTTAAAACCAGGAAGAACTGAACTCAGTGTAAAAGGCTGTATTCATGGTGTTGTACCTTTACTGATCTTTTTTTTTTAAGAGTACGTTTATGCAGCTGTTTGGGGGAGTTGTCCAGGGTTTGGGAGCTAGATTTTGCATGAGAATCTGGTGTTAGTGAGGTGGAAGTGGTCAGGGATGGCTATTGCAGGGAATCTGGGGCTGAGGAGCAGGGCATAGGAAAGTCATGACCTGATGATTGGAGACCAGTCATATTTGGCATCCAGTTGTGAGTGCTTTGTTCTGTGTTGTCATTCCCTTCTTTAATCCTCAAGCTTTCGGTGGAGTTGTTGGTTAAATCTTACAGTCCACTGTTGACAACATTTGGGGGTGGGGGACCTTTTCCACACTTGGGGAAAATCAGCAGCAGGAAAGGGGGAGCAACAGGATATTTAGTCTTGGGAACACTGGAAGTGACCTCCAGAGGAACAGAGTGGCTGTCTGGATCTACTGAAAGCAACTGACCAGCAGCAACCACTGTGGTCCAAGAAGTCCCTGGGAAGGGTCAACAAAACCCTGAACTGGGCAGCCTATAGCCAGAGGGAGGAAGGCGTGGCTCAGTGCCATTTAGACATTGGAGAGAAGTGCACCCCCTGAGGCTGCTGGTTTCTGCAACATCGAAATCCCACAGGCTAGAGATATGGAGATACAAGCGGACACTCTTTTCTGAGTATTTATCATCTGAATCCCCACAATTATGACATGTAAGAAAATTAATGTCATCATAACACAAAAGCATTCACTAAGAATGCTCATTTATTAAGTTAATGCTCACCCATACATTCTTCCCTCACTTAACTACTATCTATCCCCTCCCATATGGCCTTGGTCAGCTTAAGATGACTGCCAGATATAACAGGATGATGCAAATTCAGGGCAAATAAACTGCTGTGTTCATGAAGTCAAAGAAAATGATGTTGGCAGTCTTGACCCAGTGAGGTTCAGACAGAGATGGTCCATCAACAAATGAAAAAAGAAAAATGGCAAGGGTGATGGCAAGACAGTTTTCAAAATTATTTGAATATTGAATGATTGAAAAAGGCCTCTGAAAAAAATGGATGAAGCCCTTTAACAAAAAGAAAAAAAAATCTCTTAGTAAGGATGCTACAAATTAAAATGTGAATGAAGAATGTCTTATCTTGTAAACAGACCATTTTGTTGGAATGAAAATACACCAAAACCAAAATCAACACTTGATTAATTCTTTCATCATTCTGAAAATTAGCATACAACCTATATTTTTAGCTAAAATGAATAACTCATTTTCATAATTTCATTTTCATGATAAAAATCTCAATTAATGTATTTTCATCATTTCCTTTTTTCACTCTTTACTATGAAATTTTGATCTCCATTTTAATTGGGTTCACTTTCTATGACCTCTTGCTGGTGCCCATTCCCCTGACATGACAAGGTCCTCTGTGTTGATGTCTCCTTCTATGTCTTTCCCCATTCAAGAGTGAGCCTACAGAGTTAGGATGGTTTGACTTCCCATAAGGCCTCAGTCAGACACAGCCTAGAATGTTTCACCTTCAGGATACATGGGGGCGTCAGTCAATTCAAATGAACAGAGGGTAATTTAGTCCTCACTGTGGAAACCATGCCTTCCCCAGGCACCCACTGCAGACTGCACAGGCTGTTAGCAAACCTGGCCAGGCCAGGAGCAGTGGTGTTAACCCAGGGCCAAGGGCAGGGAGGGAGCACTTACTTGGCCATCGGGGCTCTGGGCTGCCTGTGGCTCTCCAGGGGGCTCCTCATCCTCGGGAATGTGGGGCATGGCAGCCTCCCGGCAGGAGTGGCTGTGTGTGCCTGGTTCCTCTGCTGTGTCAGCCCTGAGGGTGCTGGAGAGAACTGGGCTCCGCAGGCTGGGGAGATGCCAAAAGGACAAGTCAAATCCATTCCCATCCCTGTTCCAAGCTGGGTTCCATTTCCAGGAGCCATGAGCTACAAAAAGAAGCCCAACTAGCATCAGCCTGCTTGAATTTGCATCAATACCAAAGGTCAAAATAGACTAGGAGAGGGCATTTGGAATTGCATTTCCTCCTGCTCTCTGGCTTTGTTTACAAAGCCAGAGGTGACCTTAGAGATTTTGCATCTAATTTGGTCCTTACAGTAAACACACATATCCCAGAAGGGAGAAAACTGCTTCAAACTCCTCAAAGCAGGAGCCAATGGAGGATACTCCATTGGAAACAGATTAATATTTGTGTGCCGTTCATAAGTGCTAGGCTCTATTCTAGGAGCATCACTAATGTCATCTAAGTTAATCCTCATCATGATTCCTGACGAAGGCATAATTATTCTCATTTTATAGATGAAGGAACTACCCGGAAAGTGGAAGCCACTTACCCAAAACCATATGAAGAACCGAGCATTTGAACCCAGATCTTCCTGATTTTAAGGCCAGGGCTCTTTCTATTACACCACACAGCCTGTCTCTTGGCCATGCAGATGGGGAGTGAAGGACGGTGTTTCCTGACTGGCAGGTCAACCCTGCTAAAGCCACGGTTCTAGGGGCTCAGTCAGAGTGGATCCTGTGTGCCTGTGTAGAGCCCACTCTAGTAGCTAATAACAGACCTTGGGTTGCTTCCCCAGAAGCCAGGCTATCCTCTCCCCATGGTGTACAGGCATGAGGCCTGCCTGGGATTGACCCCAATCTGCATGTATTCCTCTATCTCCCCAGCAGTGATTGGCACAGGGATATACAATAGGCCTAGCCTAATGAGTCCCAACGAGCACCTGGCAGTCCTCTGGCCTCAGTGTTTGATTCAGGATCTGAATCAAGGGGCTGGCATGTGCAGATGTGAGATCTGTTACAGCTATTTTGTTTCCATGAGGAAAACCAGATTAAGGATAAAACTGACACACACAAAGGAGGGCAGAACCAAAAGATCTTCAGAGAAATGGAGCTGGAGCCCTGATCAAAGTGCACCTGGACTGGCCAATTACATGAACAATTAAATCTCCTTAGTGTTTAAGTCCATTTGGGTTGAGCTTTCTGTCACTTGTAACCAAAAGCATACTTACTGCTCGTTCTTGGTTCTTGCAGTCAAGAGGTCCAGGACCACCATCCCCCAACCCCACCTGCTAAAAGAACAGAGCCAGGGGTCTATCTCTTCTGCTTCCTCTTAGAAAAGAAGTCTAGTAATGCCAGGTCTCCATCTGGAGGAGCAGGAGAGCAAGGTAGAATGGGCATGAGGGAACCAAGCTCTGGAACCAGATACCTGGATTTGAGTATTTACTCTGCCACTGTGTGGCCTTGGAAAGTAGACTGGGCCTCAGTCAGGAAAACTTGTCAGAGAAGCAGACATATGCCAATGCAGGCTTGTTCCAAGAATGAAAAAATATGTAGCCCACCTGCATGCAGGTCTGCAGCCCAGGAAGCAGTAGATGCTTGACTGGAATCCAGAGGGCTGTGTGTGATCTCTTCTCATCCCTAAATGCCTTTGGACCCCCCTGCTCCTTGGGCAGGGGTTCCCCTCAAAGCACCACAGAACCAACAAACAATTTCAGAGCTTCCCTGAAGCAGCCACTTTGCTGGATGGAAGATGGAAACCACTAGACTCACAGATGCCATCTTCAGACATTGCCCTTAGTTGGGACACATACGGGGAAGGCAGGACACTGTCATTTACTGAGTATCTGTTATGGCCTATCCGAGGACCTGCTGACTGCTAGAGGCTGCAGAAGAAGCCAGAAAACCCTGAAACCTCCTGTAATACTAGGTGTTCTTCTCTTCAATGGAAAGTGGGCTCAGAAGGACCCTAGAGCTACAATGCTGCAGGGCGGGCCTGGGTCAGTCAGACCTCACCCAACACACTCACACACAAATACACACACACACACACACACACTTGTTCTGCTACTGTGCACCCTGAGGCAGGCAAGGTGTTTGATTCCGCATGAATCCCCAGAGGATTCATCCAAAGAGGCTTGTTGAAATGTTGGATATGATTCACTTTATGCTATCCCCCTCTCAACCCGGGGTTGGTCTATGTGACCATCATCTTGACTTTTGTCATTTTCTGCAATGGAAAGGTAGCCCCACTCAGCTCTGAAACAATCAGGGTGACATCTGCTGGTCAGCTCAAAAAATCTCATTTCAAGTAGACTATCCACGAATTGAGTCATTCATTCATTCATTCACTTGCTACATTTATTTTATGCCTGTTCTAACAGATCCCATGCTAGGAGCTGGTGACAATGATGAAGATATGGTATCAGGCCTCAAGGAGCATGGAGTCTAGTGGAGGGAGGCAGGTGGAAAATAGTGTAATAGAATAAACACTTTGAATATAAGAAGTTGTGGGAATCCAGAGAAAGGGTCCCTAACTATGGACACTGGGATGGGTGAGACATGGTTCTGGTGAAAGGTCAATGTTTGAAATGGTGTATGAGCTCAGCCATGAACTCTGAGATGCTAAATGGAATTTCCTTAGTCAGAATAGCTGAGGGGACTGAAGAGGAAGATGAAAACAGGGCATACTAGGACAAACTTAACCCAAGAGCTGGGAATGAGGGCTATGGGGTTAGAGCATGTTGTGTTTCCCATCCTAAATGGCTACTTTATGAATAAACTGATCATTAGATTCACAAAAAGGTGAGCTCTGTGATTAATTTCCATCACTTTCACTTGGACTTCAGCAGTGGTGTTGGGTAAAATACATGGTAATGGGTTTGGAGTAGCCAAAAATTATCCAAAAACACCAAATCCACCAGGGAAGTTGGTTACACCTCCCAGGAAATCTCTTAAAAATGTATGTGATATGTGTGTAGGTCCAGGCTGTCTTAATAAGAGTATAGTTTCCAAAACAAGGGAGGTGACAGTTCCACTTTTCCTTTATGTCTTAAACTGCACCAAGTATATTGTGCTCTGCATATTAAGAAGAATTTGGACAAAGTAGGGCATGTTCAGAAAAGAGGAAGCAGGATGCTAGCAGTATAAGCATTTGTGTTTTAAAAACTAGAGACCTTTAGCCTGGAGAAGAGAAGGTACCAGGGGAAATAAAGCCTTTTCTCACATATTTGAAAGAGATTCATGTGGTTCTATTGTCCCCAAAGGAGAGACAAATGACCTATAACTGAAAGGTCGGATCAAGGCAAGGAAAAACTTTCTAGTGGTTGGAATCATCTGAATATGAATTGGGCTTCTCTTGAAGGTAGTGAGCCCCCCCATTCCTGGGATAGTTCCAGTAAAGCCTAAAGCAAGAATCATAGGATTCTTAATCCACTTCAGGGAGCTTATCCAACCTCGGGAGTCCTTGGAATCCAGCATCCTTCCTAGTTACAATAAACCGCAAGACTTGATAACCTTGTCCCAGAGGATTCTGGGATCATGGTATTCCAAAGTCACATAAAAAATGTCACATTTGCTGACCACTTCCCTTCCTCCAACTCCCACTCCTCAAGAAAGACCTTAAGTAAGTCCCTGGGGTCAGAAAACAAAATAAAACAGAAATGAATTAAGCCAGACAACCACTAAGAGATTTCAGCTGCTGCAGGATAAAGGCAGAGTGGATGCTGGCTGAGGTCCCACACTTGACAAGGCCAAACCCGAAGCTCCTCAGCAGGGAGCCCCAGCAGCCCTGCCTGCCAGCTCCATTCCCACGCAGCTCCTGCCCTGTTTGCTTTCTCTCCCATCCATTATTATAAACCCGCTGCTTAAAATAGCAAGGTAAAAGCAAAGTCCCTCCCCCAGGGTGGACATCTGGGTTCCACTGGAGCTCATGGGCATGCGGACCTTGCATCTATCATAGCAAAGTTTAGAATACAATCTCCAGGAAGTGGTGATCTAGAGCACGGGCCCATAAAAGGAAAAAATAGTTAATGATTTTTGGTCTCTGAGCGGCTCCTTCTTTAACCCATTTTCAAGGGCTCTGCTCACTGTCTCTCCAGCTTGGTAACTAAAGGGTGAGATGATTCTAGTTGGGTAAGGTCAGTGCCAAGAGTCAATCAGCTCTTTTGACTCAACTCCAGCCTGTACCTAAGTATAACCAGTTTATAGGAAGGGAAACTAGAAGGGAAGCAACTTGACTGGGCCTCATTAGCTTTTGTACCTGGGAAAAATTATCCAAGACCCTCTGCTGGGATGACTGTCCAGTATTTGTGTAACTGAAGAGGCTAGAAGTCCCTGACTCATGTTAAATGTTTTATCTGTCCCTGACACTGCTCATGAAAGAAGGAAAATTAATATTCTTTCATTCATCAGCTATTTCTAGGTATCCAACACTATGCTAAGTACATTTCAAATGTGGTTTTATTTAACCCCTATGAGATGAGTTTCATTATTTCCATTTTATAAATTAAGGAACTAAGGCTCAGAGAGGTTCAGCACTTGCTCAAGATCACACAGCTAGTAAGTGGCAGTCCAAGGATTCTAACCCAGGCTAGTCTTACTCCAAGGCCCATCATCTTTTTCCTCTTCCATTCTGCCTCTCCACCAAGAGCTCTACTAGAATGTCACAAAAGAGCTCAGCATGCAACCCCCTCATCTCTTCCTCCCCAAATGATCCTGGGAAGAACTGGAGTGTGTACTCCCAGTGGGCCTATGGATGGTTGTGGGGCTGGAAGAAGCAGCAACACCAACACTCTGGCTGCCCAGGCAGGGTCTTATAAGGGCAAGAGTGGGCCCACAGTTTGAAGTTGCATGACCCCCACTATGTAGTTTGGCAAATCCATCCATCCATCCATCCATCCATCCATCCATCCATCCATCCATCCACCCATCCATCCATCTATCCATCCATCCATCCATCCATCCATCCATCCATCCATCCATCTGTCTGTCTATTGGTACATCCATTCACCCACCTCACCTTCTGACCCTTCCACTCACACAACTCTCCATTGGTTTGCCCATCCAACCATTCATTTCAGAAAGTCTCACACTCATTGGGCCAACAGCATAGGCTCCATCCCCGGGAATAGCTGCTGAGGACCCTGTGGGCTATGAAGGTAGAACAGGAGGGCAGGAGAGGGCTGCTCCAACAGAGGGGGCACACAGTCAAGGCATGCACATTCACAACTGGACAAAAACACCTCCATCCTGCAGACCTCGGACTCCCAAACAGTGGCTTCCTGTGGTGGCCAGCAAGCATGGCGGCAATGCAGGAGTCATGGTTTAAAAATTGCCTTCACAGAAACGATCCCCTTCAGTGCTCTCAACAACCCTGTGAGGTGGGCAACATAAGTACTATTGTTATTAACATTATGATTACTCCCATTTTACAGATGAGGAAACAGTTGCCCAAGACTCGTCTAAAGTCACATCACGAATGAGTGGCGGTGCCAAATGAAGGTTTGTCTGACTTCCCATCTTCTTGCAAGGCTAAGCTGACCAGCTCACAAGTGGTGTCCTTGGTAGACAGTGGCTTCTCACACTGGCCCTAAAGATGTTTCTCCCAGAGCTTGCAACTCTTCTGAAGAGAACACACACACAGTGTTCCAGGGCTGTTCCGGGGTGAGATGCTCTCAGATTCCCTCTGTTCATCTTTAGGCGCTGGGGGAAGAGCCAGGAAGCCCTTCTGGGAAACAACGGGTTAACCCAGACTCCACTGACCTTTCTGGAGTGACTCAGAATTCTCAGAAGGGAGTTTTTTGTTCTTCCAGCTTTGAATTTTTGCTTTCATTTTAGCAGCACAAAGAATTTGAAAGAGATTAGGTTGCTATTAATACCACTGGCCTAGCTCTAGATGAAGAACTTGATGGAGGGGATTGTTTGGGGTGACTGCACACACATCTCCTCTTTCAACCCCTCTGGAAATTCAGAAGATGGCAAGGAGGGCTGTTGGAGATCGGCCAGTCCTGCCCCCTGTTCCCATCTTTCCAGGTAGGAACTGAGACCCAGACAGGGACAGGGACTTGGCCCAGGCCTCACCTGTGAGTGAGGGGCAGAACCTGTGGAGGTCCCAGAGCCCCTGCTCCCCAGGGCCTGCCACACACGTCAGCCTCTGGTCTCTGGATTTGAAGGGTTTACTTGCAGTAAAGAATAAGCAAATGTGTCTGCTGTAAGAGCAGACATCCAGTAGAGCCTCCTCTTCCTTCCCAGTAATTCTCACTGAAGAGAAAAGATGCTCACCACTCCCACACTCACCCCAAGGCAGCCCTAGCCAGAGGTGGAAAGTCCCCTCAAGCATCAGAGATCAGCTCAGGGTGCTGAGGGGCACCTCTGAGGACCCCTGGACCTGGCCAAGTACAGAGCGGGGTCCTCCTGTACTTCCACAAGTGAGCCCTAGTGGGGGTCCTCCTTGGGAGAGCCCCCTTCCTGTTTCCTAACCTTGGGATGCTAAGGGGAGGTTGGGAGCTTGGCAGATTAGGTTCTAACCATCCCTCTGCCTCTTTCTTGCTGGATAACCTCCTTGGGCCTTAGTTTCCTCATCTGTGAAAGGGAGGTAAGAGTACCTATCGTTCCAGATTGTTATGAAGATTAAATTAGGAAATGCGTGCAGGGTGCCTGCACACAGTGTGTACTCAATGTCAGATGTGCTCTTAGCCACAGCATCATCAAAACCCAACCAAGGTGCAGACTTCCTGGTGTTCATGACACTAGGTAGGAGATTCCTGGCTATGTCTCTCTCAAGTACAGGAAACACAGTCCTGGCCTCACCCTGGCTTCTCCTCTATAGAGACAAATAGATTAAAGATGGTCAGAAATGACTGGAGTTAAACCCATCACACAGCTGTTGCATTGAGAGAGAGGGCACCATGCTAGGGTCAGTCCCAGATCTGTTTGGTTCCAAAGTCCCCAGACCTTTTTACCACCCCTATGCTGACTCTCAAAGGAGAGAGGCTTTCATCCCACCAGTAAGAGATAAGCCTAGCATGGAGCGTCCCCTTTAAAAGGCCCAGGAGAGCAGATGTAGCCCAAGTGGTTGAGAGCCTGCTTCCCATGTATGAGGTCCTGGGTTCAGAAAGGGGGGTGGAGGGCAGCCAGCCTGATGTAGTGGCTGGCTGAGCAGGTACCTGGGCTGTATTGGAGAAATGGGTGAGAGAATGAATGAAGAGTGTCAGTGGGGCCAGAGGAATCTCTCCTGAAGGCAGATTTGGATTGAGGGAGAGAGCAGAGGAGTAGGCATTGCCAGGGGAGAAGGGTGGAGATGTAGGGAGAAAGCCTTGTGGGCAACAGAAAGGGAGAACAAGCGAGCAGGGACTTTGTCAGTGATGTCACCGCCCAGCACAAGCCCCTCCAGTCCAGGGGCTCTGGACCTAGTGGTGCTTTGGGGAGGCTAGCTAGCACAACCACGGCCTGAGCACCCCACACTCTCTGGGGTCTGTACCCTCTAGGAAATCTTTGCAGGGCCCAACTTTCTTGGGCCATTCTTCCCACACCTGAGGAACTCGCATAGGCTTTGCTGCCTGGGGATGCTTTCGTTCCCTGAGACAGAACCTGTTCTAGACCTGGGAGTGAGCCAGCATCTGTTCAGACCAGTGCTGGGGCCATGTCCAGGAGGTGCACAGGAGTTGACACAGGCCTGGGGCGGCGGGTTGGAGAGCACTTTCATAAATAGTAACTGATGTCCCTTGCCCTCAAGCAAACAGTGAGGGCCTTCTCTGCTCATTGACTTGGAGGTGGTTTGTAGCAGCAGGAGGTAGAAAAGGGGGAGTATATCCTTGCCTTGTGTGTCTCAAAGGACTAGCCCTTAGGGAAATGGAAAGGGCTCAGGGCACTTGGGAGGAAACATCCAAGGAAGGGTAAGTCTCCCTCCACTAAGACTAGTACAAGATTATTGGGGGTGGGGTAGGTGAGGGAAAGATAGGAGAGTTGGAGCAGAAGCAATGAGAGTGTAGAAAGTGGTGAGAACCAAGGGGCCTGTGTCCTGCTTCCCTGGAAAGTGGAAAAATAAATCCCCAAATCTGAGAGCAGAGAGCTCTTGGGCACCATTTCCCTGAAAGAACCCTGGGGAGAAGACCTCAAAGAGAAGAAATAACTATTTAGTATGTCTGGATAGATAAGGCCTTTAGACACCTTCACAGGGGATGTACACAGGAGCAGAGAATTGCTAGCTCTGAAGCTGCCTTGAGACGGATGATTCAGTGGTTGCCTACTGACCAAGTCCGACAGAAGGTGTGATGGATATCTTATCAAATGCTGGCTGGGACAGATGACATTCAGCACCGGAGCATCCTCTTCACCTGATTCTTTGGCATTTGTGAAGCTTCTTGGAAATTAGATGCCACTCTGGAGGAAGAGGGGAGTGGGGAAACCCTGAAATGCCTGAGATCCAGGTTCCATACCCCTTGAAAAATAGCCAAGCAAAGGCCAGAACTTCCTCCCTCCCAACCTTTCCCCATCCTCCACCAGGACAGGAAGTAAGCCGGAACATCTCCCCAGGTTTCCTTTCCAGCTTGTTCACGTCAGCAATTCTTTTTTAAAAATAAGTCCACTTGAAGAAATTTTTTTCTTCTTGGAAATATGTGCAATTGCTCAATCAGAGGCAGTTCAAAGGCTCCAGGAATAGCAGACAAGTATCTGAGCTTCCCATTCAGCTCCTCATTCTCTTTGTTCCAGGCCGCCCAGGCGCCTCTTCTCCAAGTCACTCGCTCCAGGGTGACATGCGACCACATCATATTCCCAGGTCTGCGAGGTTGACCAGAACACATGGGGGTTGTCAGGAAGGAGTGAGGACCAGGAGACGCCTCCTGGACTTGGGCCTGGCTCTGCCCTCACCAGGCATGTGATCTTGCAGGGTCACGGAGCCTGCCTGAAAAGGAGATGGATTTCTAGTTCTCTTCCAAGCTGTTCTCTGGAGGAGCCTCCCCAGTGGTATGCAGGAGCCGGCTCATATCAACTCACAAGAGCTGAATGTTAACTTTTCAGGGATTTTACTATTTAATACTATTTAATACTATTAAAAATTAAATTACATAAATTTACAATTAAATAAATTATATTAAAGACAAAGGAAGTAAATATTCAAAATAATCACTTCCTCTGTAATAGTGGATATATGATGTGCATTTGTCAAAACCTATGATATCTATGTAACATGAAGAGTGAACACTAATGTAAACTATGGCCTTTAGTTAGTAATAATGTATAGGTTTGTCAATTGTAACAAAATGTACCACACTGAGGCAAGATGCAAATAATAGGAAAAGCTGGAGGGGGTGGGGAAAAAAGCTGGAGGGGAAAGTGGGAATTCTCTATACTTTCTGCTCAATTTTTCTATAAACTTAAAACTTCTGTTAAAAAAAATCACATCCTAATTATTTTGTTACTTTTACTATTATCCATGCTCTTACATCCATTGTATTTGTTTGATGGAAATACTATATACTAGTGTGCTACTAAGGACCTTTCCCCAACTCCAAATTCAGTAATGTTGCATTGAAAAATAAAATAAAATAAGAAAAAGAAACAAAAATAAGTAAAAAGCAATGCTGAATTGAAATCATCCCATGATAGGAGTATTTGTACAACAGGTTCTTTCCTTCCTCACAGAGCCAGCTGTTAACCAATTATCAACACACTCAGTCTCAGGGCCCCCATTCCTCACCCCTGCCAGGGTGCAGAAGGAACACAAATAACTTTAACATAGATAATACTGCTTTGGAAATTAGATCCCTAATAGCCTTTGGACAAATCTTCCCAGGTATACTACACTCACCATGTCCTAAACAGAATTCATCATTTCTTCCCCTCCCTAACCCTACCTCACACCAAGCCCACTCCTCCTGTGCCCCAGTGAATGGTACCTATAAACTAGAAACTTGGGAATCATCATGACTTCTCTCCATTTTATTCAATTAGACCCCAAGTCCTGTCCATTTTAGCTCAGAAATGTCTTGGATCACTTTCCTCCTTCTGATCACCACCACCCCTCCTGTGGCCCTCTGTGTGACCTGAGTTACTGTAACACCCTAATTTGTCCAGACTTGCCTCCAGTCTGATTCCTACCAATCCACCCTACAAGGGGCCCTGAATAGCCAAAGCCTCTTGAAAATGAAGAATGAAGTTGGAGGACTCACACTTCCTGATCTTAAAACTTTACTATAAAGCCACAGTAATGAAAAGAGCATGGTACTGGCACAAGGACAGACATTTAGACCAATGAAATCAAATTGAGAGTTTAGAAATCAATCCTCACATTTACTACCAATTGATTTTTGACAAGGGGGTAAAGAACACTCAATTGGAAAAGAATAGTCTCTTCAACAAATGGCTCTGGAAGACTGGATTTCCATTTGCAAAAGAATGAAGGTGGACCCCTACATCACAGCATATACAAAAATCAGTTCAAAAGGGATCAAAGACCTAAATAAAAGAACCAGAACTATAAACTCCTAGAAGAAAACATAGGGAAGCATCTTCAGGACCTCGTGTTAGGCAATGGTTTCTGTCTTTACACCCAAATAAAATAAAAAATAGATAAATAAGACCTCATTAAAATTTAAAAAATTTATGTCTCAAAGGCCTTGTTCATGAAAGTAAAATGACAATCTATACAATGGGAGAAAATATTTTGAAATTATATATCCAATAAGGGTTTAACACCCAGACTATATAAACAAATCCTCCAACTCAACAACAAAAAGACACACAACCCCATTAAAAAATGGGTAAAGACTTGAACAGACATCACTCCAAAGAAGATATACAAATGTCCAAAAAGCACATAAAAAGATGCTCAATATTCTTGGCCATCAAGGAAATGCAAATCAAAACCACAATGAGATACCATTTCACACTCATTGGAATGGCTGCTCTTTTAAAAACGGAAAATAACAAGTGTTGGAGAAGATGTGGAGAAAGAGGAACACTTATTCATTGCTGGTAGGAATAGAAAATGGTGCCATTGCGGAAGACAGTTTAGCCGTTCCTCAGAAAGTTAAGTATAGAATTACCATGTGACCTGGCAATACCACTTGTAGGTATAAACTCAAAAGAACTGAAAACAGGGATTCAAACAGATATTTGCACACCAATGTTCATGGTAACATTATTCACAATTGCCAAAAGATAGGAGCAACCCAAGTGTCCATTAACCAATGAATGGATAAACAAAATGTGATATATACACACAATGGAATATTATTCAGTTATAAAAAGGAATGAAGTTCTGATACATGTGACAACATGGATGACACTTGAAGACATCATGTTGAATGAAACAAGTCAGACACAAAAGAACAAATATTGTATGATCTTACTGATATGAAATAAATAGAATAAGCAAACTCATAGAGTCCAAATCTAGAATATAGGTTACCAGGGGCTGGGGTGGGGAAAGTTTGGAAATAGGGAGCTAAGGCTTAAAATGTACAGAGTTTCTATTTGAGATGACGAAACGTTTTGGTAATGGATGGTGGTAATGGTAGCACAACATTGTGAACATAATTAACAGTACTCAATTATATATTTGAAATGTGGCTAAAAGGGGGAAATTTTAGCTTGTGTATATGTCAGCAGAATAAAAAAAATTTTTTTAATTGATGGACTTGTGTAACACAAACAGCGAATCCTAAGTTAAACCAGGGACTATAGTTAATAGCACAATTATAAAAATGTGTTTCAATCAATAGTAACAAATGTGCCACACCAAAACAAGGTGCTAATAATAATGTGGTATATGGGAATCCTGTGTTTTATGCATGATTGTTCTGTAAATCCACAACTTCTCAAATGAAAAAAAAAAAAAAAATGGCAATGCTACATGACAACTAAATGTAATGTGTATCCTGAATGGGATTCTGGAACAGAAAAAGGACATTAAGTGAAAACTAAGTATATTAGTTGGGGTTCTTTAGGGAAACAAAACCAACAGGAAGTAATCTGTAAACATTATGAGATTTTATAAAATTATCTCATGCAACTGTGGGGATGCACAAGTCCAAATTCTGTAGGCAGGCTGCAAACTAGGAACTCCGATAAAGATTTTTGATAAATTCCCCAGGAAAAGCTGGTTGGCTGGAGTAGAGATGGGAATTTTCTCTTTTGACTGCTGAAATCATCCCTTCTCCTCTTAAGACCTTCAAATGATTAGCTGAGATGTCTCTCATTGCTGAAGGCAATCTCCTCAGTTGATTGTAGACGTAATCAGCCATAGATGCAATCAACTTAACTCATGATTTAAGTCCACACAATGTCCTCACAGTAACAATCAGGCCAGTGATTGCTTGACCAAACAACTGGGCACCATTACCTGGCCAAGTTGACACATGAATCTAATGATCACACTAAGGAACTCTAAACATATGGGTACTAGTTAATAATAATGTATTAATATTGGCTCATTAATTGTAACAAATGTACTATACTAATATAAGATATTAATAAGGGAAACTGAACATTAGGGTATGTGGGAACACCATACTATCTTCTCAATTTTTTTGTAAATCTAACACTGTTCTAAAAAATAATCTTTTGAAAAGAAAGCAAAAATTAAAAAGTTATTGTCAGAGACAAAAACAAACAAACACTAAATTTGATCATCCTTCTCACTCTTAAAACCCTTGAGGATTCCCTTAGTCCATGGAACCAGTTCTGAGTCAAGGCCCCAAGCCTGTCTCTAGCCTCATCTCCTCTTCCAACCTTCATATGCCTTATTAATGGACCAATATCCAATCTCCATATACCTGGGCTGCCTTCCATCCCCCTTTCTATACCTGGTAAGCTCCGACTCATCTATCAAGACCCTGTTCAAATATCTCCTCCTTCATAAACCCATTCCCCTTCACCCCAGAAAGAGTCACTCCCTTCCCTATTCTCCCAGGGCCCTTTGCACAGATTAAACTCAGAACTTAGCACAGTGTCCTTCATTTGATGTGTACATCTAACATTTTCAGCTAGAATTGAATACTTTGAGAGCAGGGACAATGTCATGCACATTTTTATCTCAAATGTTAAAAATGGTTATCTCCAAGTGGAAAAATGAGGAAACTCAATTTAAAGTATTTTAAATATTTTATCTATTTTTTTCTTTTTTTCCACAATAAACCTGGCTTACTTGTAAAATAAATAATGGAATTTTTAAAAGAAAAAAAAGTATCATTGTGTGTCCCCTCCCCCCAAATTACTTAAAGCAAACAGCTCACTCCTGGTGACCACAGATTACTTAAATATCAATGGTCTTCATTTCAGCATGTGCTATTTGAGACTCTGAGTCTTTCTGTGGAATTTCTTATCTGGAATTCCCTAGCCAACTTCTGTTCAGCTCAAATGTCACTTCTACCAGGAAGCCTGCCCTGGCTTCTTCCTCTGATCTCTCTCTTCTGAGTTCCTATACTCCCTTGCTCACCTTTCTTTCATGGATCTGCTGCTTTGTTTTATAATCATTTGTTTACTTCTACTTACCCTGCTGGAGTAGCAGTTCTCAACCTTTTTGCTACCCTACCCCTCCTAAGGTAAATGGCAAGTTTCTATCAACTAACAGAGGCATACACCTCCCTGATGGATGACGTGTGAATTGTCTTCCAATTAATTCTGATGAGGTCCCCCTAGCAGGGCACACTATCCCTGTCCAACCCTCCCTTCCTCCTCCCCAACCACACTTCATTGAAGAATCATGCCCTAGATGGTGAGCTCCTTGATGGAAGAAGCAGCATGTGAGTCTTCTCTGCACACCTAACATTCTGCCCTTGGCTGGTCACAAAAAAGGTAGTCAATGAGGCATATTCTTGGATGAATAAATGAATGAATGAGTTAGTGAAAGAAAATAGGTCACATACTCTACCAAACAGAGAGATTAAAAGTATAGACCTTGGCTTGTGAGGAAGGCCTGGGATGCCTAGTGGCCCCTCCAGGGCTGATTTCACAGGTGGCCCCTGTATGGCCTTGGAGCTCATCCTGTGAGAAGTGGGGAGGACTTGGCCCTCTTTGCTTCTCACTGGAGAGAAACGTGCATACATCACCTGGGCTGCTGCCTGTGCAGGTGCCTTGCTTGTCACCCTTCCCATTGAGCTTCCCCAGGTTGACAGCTGAGTTGTTCTCTTCATGATGTGACTGGTTTTCCTTTCTTCTCAGCCACACAGATGAGGCAGATTTCCCCACAGGATTCTACCAACTAAAACGTCACAAAGGGCAGGGCTTCCTCTGACACCTTCAAGCCTCTGTTCTACCGTCCAGGAGTATTTTGTAAAGTAACTTCAAGGACCAACTCATCACTGGAATTCCCAGCTTTATCCTAACACTGACAGGAAGCCACAGTCTTTCTGGCCCTTCCACCTCTACTTGGAATGCTAATGAAAGTTAATCCCCAACAGCTCCTGGCTGGTGGTCTTAGAACCCTCAGGGTAGTGTGCATTCAACTGCTGGAGCCTGCTGCCATGGTGTTCCTGGAACCACCTCCTTCCCAACTTGTAGTAGAGCTACAAGTATGAGCAAGGTGGTCATAGCCTCTGAATCCAAACCAGGACACATGGCCCAACTCCAGCTCTGACAAAGGGAGACTCTGATATTAGGACTTTGTGGCAATCCAGTACATGGAGTCACCCATTCCTGTGAGGCCAGCCTCTGGAAACTGATGTCCCTTATTTCAGACAGAAGGTCAATGGCATCAAGCCACCTTGATGGGCCTTGACAGGTGCCTGGTGTGAGCTAGTGCTGCCCACAGACCCCCAAACACAGACAGACAGACTCTCAGAAGCTAACAAGTGGGACCAAATCTGAGCCTATAGCCTGCTCCTCAGATCTGGTCTCTGTGCCTAAAAAAACCCAGTGTTCCCTGATCATTCCTTAGGAGCAGGGCAAGGCTGGAGAAAAACAAGCTGGTATTTTGTGTAGAATGCAAGATCCATCAAGAGCCACCCAGACCTCCAAGAGCAGTGCATCTAGAAAGTCAGAGGAGCACTCTATCATCTTTGGGTCCCTTAGGAAAATTGTTTCAGATAAAAACACCCTTATCCCCACCCCTACCAAAAATTTTATGAACACCTAGTTCCCAGTGTGCTTCTCCTTGCCAGTTCTTCCCTCTCACTCCCACTTCCCAGCTTTGTTCTAAGAAGTGACTGTGGGGTCCAAACGCAAAACTGGTCTGGGAAGGTCAGAAGGAAAACATGGTCTCCAGAGTGCCTGTCTAAATCAATCATTCATTCAAGAGATGTTTGTTGAGTGCCTCCTCTTTGTCAGGTACTGAGCAAGGCACTGGGACTGCCTCCTCCAGGAAGCCTTCCCTGATCTTGGAGGGCCTGGATGCTGCCTGCTCTCTGGTCCAGGATAGCACTGTGAGGCTGCCCCAGTCCAGCATGCAGTGGTTAGTGGTTTCTGTTTGCTGCCAAACCTGAGGGCAGAGAGCTTTCTTTTGTGTACCAGCTGTGGGCACATAGCACAGTTCCAGAGCAATTGCTCAGTACCTGATGGATCTCTCCTTCTGTAAGCAAGGACTCCAGGAATCAAGCCTTGCTTTTCATATGGCCTACTATATACCCAGCACAGGATAACAGTATATAGAGATGTATTCTTGAACCCACTCAGCTCTGTGAGGAAGGTCTTATAGTGCCATTTTACAGCTGAAGAAATGGAGTCTGAAAGAAGTAAAGTGACTTGCTCTAGGTCACACAGTCAGGAAACAGAGTAAGGATTAAAAACTGGGTCTCCTGTAACCAAAGTACATTCTTCAGCCCTTCCCAACAGAAGACTCATTCCTGTAATTCTCTAACCTCAGTAGAGACAGGACAAGGGTATTGGAAGACATTTCCTGATAGGGGGGTCTTGATTGCCCCAAATCACAGCCCTACCTCTGGGCCAGTGCAGCCAAGGAGGACAACCCCAGCTGAGTTGCAGCCCCTCTCTGAGGAACTGAAAGTCCATTTCCCAGTATCCCCTGGGGTAGGTAGGAAGCAGCTGCGCTCACCAAAGACAAGCAGAAGAGAAAGCGCGTCCCTGCTGGGATGCAGCATTCCCCTGCTCAAGCCCCACCCCCTGTTAATCTCCACCCTGGGGACCCCTGTTTTCAGAAGCTGTGGAAATAGGCCCCATAACCTGGGCTAGACTGCACGACTTAGATTGGCTTAATAAGCGCTAAAGGAGGCCAGAGGGAGGATGGAAATGGAGGCTCAGGGACAGGGGCCCTCTGGGGAGCAAAGAGCAGACCATGAGGCTGATTGCCTGTGTGGGGATGAGTTCTATCACCACTCAGGCCTTGGCGCTCCAGGCTCTACAGTACAGAGTGGGGCTAAGTTGTCAGCCTGTGCTACAGTTTCTGCTCCATGAATTCAGGGTCGGTGTGTTGCCTATTGAAAACAGTTACATAAGCTGAGGCTATGGGCTCTGATACTACCCAATTGGCAACCCCAGAGCTACAGGCTGCCTTTGGACATCTTTGCATTACATCCCCCTGGTTACAGTGATTGGGTCAAGGATGAGCATGTGACCTGGTCAGAGCCAAAGAGAAACAATAAGACGTTGCCAGTCATCCTGGGAAGGAGATTTCTGACTCTTAACTATTGACCTTGAATTTAAGAGGGTGAAAGATCTATGGAATCCCTCTCATGACAGTGAAGGAAGAACTTGTCTAAGAATGGAATCAATATGAAAGACAGCACAGCTAGGAACCAGAAAAAAACTAGGTTCTGAGGCTATCCTCTAAGGCCTTGATCAAGCTGTCTTGACATCCCTGGCCTTTTCTATTTTGAGAAACAATAAATACCTCCTTCTGCTTAAGCTGGTTTGTGTTGGGTTTTCTGGCATTTGTAATAAAGAATTCCAACTGGTACCAACAGCGTTTGGTTTAAAGGTGGCTATACAGGGTCTGTCTCAGTACCAAAGCTGCTCTCACCTCTCGTTGCTACTTCCATGAGAATTTGAGCTGGAAAACTGCCCTAAGTTATTCTGGAACTAAACTTATCCCATGCCCCTTTACTCAGAACCTTCCTTAAATGGGCTCAGCAACCTCCCAGAAACCTCAGCTCAACCCTCTGAATCCTGCAGGGAGCTCCCCTCACCCATTCCCCTACTACATACTTATATCTAAACTCTTAGTCTAGAAAGGAGGGACTGGGCTTGACCAGCCTCCATGTTCTTACCTAAAAAACAGCCTTGGGCACATCAATATATGTTTGTTAAGTCAAATTTCAACCTTAATATTCCTTGCAAATGTCTTTGCCTCCTTGGGATGATCTTCAGGAATTCACTGCACCTGCTCCTTAGCGGAGTCATGGGATCTGACTCCTAACCCTCCCCAGGAGAACAGACCCCAAGACCTGGGCCCTGAGAAGCCGTGTGATTGCACACGCAGCCCCCTGCCCTGAACCCCAGGCCCGTAAGTTGGGTTGGGGACTCCAGTTTGCAGAACAAAGCAGCAGCGCACACCTTGCCTCACACAGAGGCTTGGAGGAGGTGGCTGCAGATCTTGGCCAGGATCTTCTTTTCACAATGGAATATGAGCTGAAGTGCATTTGCAGCTTGGTCAACTCGAAAGACTCTCCCTTGGACAGAAGCTATGTCCACACAAAGCCATGTGTTAAAGTAAAATGGAGCAATTCCCTTGGTTATCCAGATCTATGCAAAAATCTATAGGATTTCAGTCTTTATACTTGACTTGAAAACAGTTGTGGTGAACAGTGATATGAGATGGCAGAGGGGGGATCCTGGGAACAGGTCACCCAATGGCAGACTTTGGTGGCCTGAGGGCACTTAAATTTCAGCATGTAAATGCCTGTTTAAATGCTACTTAAACAGGCAAGTGCCACTGTGGCTGCTTAAGGATATGAGACAGGAAGTGACCACAGAGTGTTGCTCACAGAGGGAGTTGTCCTCTTTCCACAATGGAAAGGTGGGGTGGGGCTGATCAGCAGGAGAGACCCAATATTTACTGAGGGATTACTGAGTACCAGGTGCTCTACCTTTATCTTAGGTAATCCTCACAATGGCCCTGCATGGTATTATTATCTTGCCCATTTCACAGATAAGAAAATGGTAGTTCAGTGAAACTAAGTAATTTGCTCCAAGCATCATGAGTAGTAAGTTCTGTAACCAGGTTTTTGAGCCCAGTGTAATCTGATTCCAAGTCCAGAGTTCTGTTCAATACACCACGATGAGGCTTCTAGGGCAAAACAGAACCAAGAATCATGATTATCAACCACCACAACCAAAAAGAGAACATCGACACAGAAACAGAAGAGGTTTCCCTTGGCCACACCCGGCTAAGGCGTCACCGATTCATCATGGAGAAGGCATTTTCCTTAACATCAGATCCACATATGTCCTGTTTGTTATTTGCGGTTTGTTCTATGTATAAATCTATCTACTTAAACTAACTGTTTGGTAAACAGTGTAGAGTTCATTCCAGGGTTCTCATGGAGCCTTTTCTTATCTTTATAAAAGTCTGGGTTAAGAAAGCCCTGAGAACAGGTTAAGGTTGGACGTGATCGGGCGGATGCCTAAGGTGACTGACTCTGCAGGCACCATCCCGGGCTGCGAGTGAGCAGGCAGGTGAGCAGACTCCGTTAGGCCTGGGTCTCAGCCACGGGGAGCACAGGCATTGGGAAATTGCTGGTGATTGACAAGGGTATCATTGAATCCTCCCAGCAACACCCCGCTACCCCAGTGGACAGACCTGGGAGCTCCCGCACCTCAGGGAGCACTTTCCCGGGGGCCATGCAGACTCCTCACACTGCCCCATGCTCCCCTCTTTCCCATGCCCACAGTTGATGTTTCTTAATTATAAAGTGCTTTTTCCTTAATGATATGATAGAATTGGGAGGAATGTACATCTTTGTAATATGAGTAATATGAAAAGGTAAGGTTATATAGAACAGAAGTCAAAAAAGGCACCTAATTTGGGGTCACTCAGAATCCCAGGAGCCAAAGGCCTGAGACACTGTTCTCGTGACCTTTCTCCTGAAGCCCTTCTCCCTGAAGTCTCCCTCCAGTGCAGGGCCTTTCCTCTAGGGATGGCAGAATTTGGGAAACACAAAGGCTCTTCAAGACCCTGGGCCAGAAGAGCCAACTGGGGTGCAGCTAGCAGGCTCTGAGGCTGGATCAGGCTTGGGGAGCAGCTCCATTCTGCCCAGTCC
>JAQZBX010039183.1:0-23129 GCA_029593785.1 Cabassous unicinctus
CTTTTTCCTGATTTTAGAAGGAAAGCTTTCAACCTTTCTCCAATGACTATGATGTAGGCTGTGGGATTTTCATATATGCCCTTTATGATGTTGAGGAACTTTCCTTCTACACTTATCTTTAGAAGTGTTTTGGTAAAGAATGATGCTGTATTTTGTCAAATGCCATCACGGCATCACTCGAGTTGATCAAGTAGTTTTTTTTCCCTTCTATTTCTTAACGTGGTGTATTACAATAACTGAATTTTTATGTTGAACCACCTTGCATAATAGGAATAAAACCCACTTGATTTTGAAGTTTGTTTTTATATGCTGTTGGATTGGATTTGCAAGTATTTCATTTAAAATTTTTGCATCTATGTTCATTAAATTGGTCTGTAATTTTCTTTACTTGGTGCTTCTTTATCTGGCTTTGATATTAGCATGATGTTGGTTTCATAAATGTGTTGGGTAATTTTTCCACTTTCTCGTTTTTTTGAGGAGGGTTTAAACAGAATTGGTATTAATTGTTCTCAAATATTTAGTAGATTTCATCTCTGTAGCCATCTGGTCTTGGAATGTTGGAAGATTTTTGATAATGGATCCAGTCTCTTTTCTTGTGATTGGTTTGTTGAGTTCCTGTATTTACTGTAAAGACAAGGTAGTTTGTTTGTGCATTTCTAGGAATTTGTCCATTTCAGCTAGGTTGTCTCATTTGTTGGCATACAGTTTCACATAAAATCCTCTTATGATCCTTTTCATTTTTGTTGTGTCGGTCATAATATCCACTCTTTCATTCCTTGTTTATTCACTGACACATTCTCTCATTATTTCTTTGTTAGTTTTGCTAAGGGTGTCTCGATTTCATTGATTTTCTCAAAGAATGAGTTTTGCTTTTGTTGGTTTTCTCTATTGGATTCTGGCTCTCAATTTCATTTATTTCTGCTCTAATATTTCTCATTTCTTTCTTTCTGATTGCTTTGGGATGGGTTTGAAGTTCTTTTTCTAGTTTTTCCCGTTGTTCACTTAGTTCTTTGATTTTAGCTCTTTCTTCTTCTTCTTTTTTTTTTTAATATAGACATTTAGGGCTATAAATTTCCCCCTCAACACTGCCTTTGCTGCATCCCATAAGGTTTGATACCATGTGTTTTCATTTTCATTCATCTTGACGTATCTAGTAATTTCTCTTGCAATTTATTGTTTCACCCACTGATTGTATAGGAGTGTGTTGTTTAGTCTCCATATATTTACAAAATTTCCCCTTTCCTGCCTATTATTGATTTCCAGCTTCATTCCATTATTGTCAGAGAAAGTGCTTTGTATAATTTCCTTCTCTTAAATTTATTGAGAGCTGTGTTTTGTCCCAACATGTGGTCTCTCCTGGAGAAAGATCTACGAGCATTTAAAAAGAATGCATAAACATACTGATTTGGTATGCAATGTTCTTTATATGCCTCTCAGGTCCAGGTAATTTATCATATATGTCATGTTCTCTGCTTTCTTGTTTGTATCTCTCTAGTTGTTCTATCTCTTGATGTGAGTAGCATATTGAAGTTTCCAACTATTATTGTAGAAACATCTATTTCTCCTTTCAACTTTGCCAGAGTTTACCTCATGTATTTTGGGGCACCCTAATTAGGAGCATAGATGTTTATGACTTTTTCTCCATCCTGGTGGAATGTCCTTTTTATTAATTTATAATGACCTATTGCATCTCTTATCACTTTTTGCATTTAAAGTCCGATTTCTCTGACACCAGTAGAGCTACTTGTGCTCTCTTTTGGTTACTATTTACATGAAATACCTTTTTCCAATCTTTCACTTTCAGTCTATTTGAATCCTTGGGTCTAAGTTGAGTCTTTTGAAGACAGAATATAGATGGCTCATGTTTTCTTCTCCTATCTGTCAGGCTATGTCTTTTGAATGGGAAGTTCAATCCATTAACATTCAATGTTATTATTCTAAAGACATCACTTACTTCATCCATTTTATCATTTTATGTTTATATGTTATACTTTATATTTGTCCATCTTTTTACCTTTTTGGTTACCCTTTCTGAGAGTCTTCATTTCTACACTCTCCTCCAAACCTCTCTTTCTTCCTTTCTCTCTCTCTCTCTCTCTCTCCACCCGCCCCCCCGCCCTGGCCCCGGCAACCCCCAGATGCAGAGCTCCCTTTAGTGTTTCTTGCAGAGCTGGATTCTTGTTTATGAATTCTTTTAGTTTCTGTTTGTCTGTGAATGTTTTAAGCTCACTTTTGTATTTGAAATACAGTTTTGCCAGATAAAGAATTCTTGGCTGGCAGTTTTCTCTTTCAGGACATTAATTATATGATACTGTCATCTTGCCTTCATGGTTTCTGAAGAGAAATCCACAATAACTCTTATTGGACATCCCTTGTATGTGATGATTTTTTTCCCCTTGCTGCCTTCAGAATTTTTTCTTCATCTGCTTCCCCCTATTGTATTCATTTAATCTCATTTACTGTGTCTTTCATTCCATAAGCTGTTATTTTTCTTTCTAAGATTTAAATTTAATGTTTGTGCTCACTCAGTGTCTTCTTAATACCCTGTATTTCTTTAGCTATGTTGCCCTGCAATTCCATGGTTTGATTTCGGTGATTTTTATGAAATTCATAGGTTAGCTGTTTCATGTCCTGTGTCTTGTCTAGAGGTTTGGTTTGTTCTTTTGCCTGAGTCATATTTTCCTTTTCCTTTGTATAGCTTGTAATTTTTTGTGGATGTCTAAGATTCTGATTCTAATGCTGAGTTTACTTTGTTGTTCAGTTTCTCATTTTACCCAGGAACATACTAAGTACCTGTGTCCTAGCATTGTTCTTCAACTTTTGGTTCAAATTTTTCTAGATATTTAGTATTGCCCCTGTTTAAGGGCTCAAACCAGAGCTAATGACCCAGTAATGAGGTGCAGGCCAGTTTCCAAGGGCCTTGGAGAGGGTGGGAGTTTAGGCCCTTGCTTCCCTCTTTTATTTATTTGTTATCATTTTTCCTTTTTAGTGCACTTTTCTGGTCTGACCAGCATTGGCAATCTTGGGCAGACCTCCCAGTTCAGATACCAGGTGCTGGGGGAATGCATTCAGGGTAATTATTCCCATGGCTGGTTGTGCAGAAACAATGTCCTCAGGGTTGACCAATTTTCACAACAAACTTTCTCAGAGTCTGTTATACACCTTTGGGCAGCCACACTATCCTTCCCTCTGCCTTTCCAGCAAACAGCCTGGGGCAGTAAGAAGGGTGATTTAGAAGGAAAATTGTCTTTACCTTCCTACTGAATCTCAGTGCAAGAATGTTGGGGTCCCATCCAGGCAGGGAGTGTGAGAGCCCTCCAATGCAACAGACCAACTTTGCTGGCCAAAATATGAATTTGCTGTAGGCTGTGTCCCTCACTCTACTCTTCCTTGAGGAAGTGGACCCCTGCAAGCACCTCAAGCCACAGCCACTGCAGTCCAACCTACTGAAATCCCCAGGCTGCTATTTGCTCTGTATGTTGGGGGATGGGTGCCCGCTGATCTGTTGGCAGCTCCACTCATGGGAATTTTCAGCCAGCTGACCCTCCTTTCCTTTGCTCTTCTCTCTTCTGGGTGGTGTCTTGCCTTCCTCTGTTGTCCTGAGCCCCAGAGCAGCCCTCCAGAAAGTTGTTACTTGTCCTTTTCCTATTTTTTTCTGGGAGAGAAGTGATCCCTCTGCCCCTCTAATACTCCATCTCTACATTAGATTTTAAGGTCATCACGTTATTAAATTTTGGATTGATAGGTTTTAATTTATTACAAACCTGTTTGGCTGCTACTGCCAATACACATGCAATTAGAGAAGTATATTTCCTGGTAATAAAATGATTCTCTTTTGGTTTGGCTAGGTGAACAGAATTGGAACAAAAGTGCTAAACTTACCTTGCAGTATTAAATTTTTTTTTACATATTTTGTTAAGTGATTTAAGGTCAAGAATGAAAACTGTAGCATTTTCTAATTTTTATTTTGTTTAAAACATACATATTTTCTAAAACAAATTATTTTGTCTCATGTATTTATTTCTTATTGCTACTGAAACAAATTACAACAAATTTAGTGACTTAAACCAAAAAAAAATATTTTATCACAAATCTAGAAGACACAACTCTAAAATGTTTTTTCAGCATTAACAAATAAAGTATCAGCAGGATGCATTCCTTCAGGAGACTCTATAAGAAAACCTGTTTCCTTGCCTTTTCCAGCTTCTACAGAATGTCCTTTTGCCTTGGCTTGTGGACCCATTCATGCCAGCAAACATATTACTCCAATCTGCATATGTCATCAGATCCCTTCTCTCTCTGATCCCTCAAAAATATTTTGTGATTATATTGACCCTACCCAAGTAATCCAACCTAATGACCCATCTCAATATCTTTAAGTAATTCCAACAGCAAAGACCATTTTGCTATGAAAAGTAGAGGGTCACAGTTTTGGGAATTAGGACTTGGGCATCTTTGGTAGGATGGGCATTATTCTGCCCTCCTCTTCTCTATTGCCATATTTTTGGAAATGACCCATCTGACATCTTTTTTTTCTCTCATTTACTATTGTTCAAGAAAATAATTGCACAAAATTTTACAAATCCTACTTGCATTCAACATTACTCAGCAATAATATTTTTTCTAATCAAACTTTACATGGAATCTCCTTTAAATAAAAGATTTACAAAAAAGAATTTCACTTAAGATATCATACTAACACTCACGTATCAATTGTTACACTTTCATTCAGAAGTGATGAACCAACTCAATAAACCAACCATCCACATCAGGAGTGCACAAGTTTCCAATGAAATAAGATAGGAAAAGAAAATCTGGAGGCTGTGATCTCCTACTGGTCAGAGTAAACCCCATGGAAGATTATTTCCCTGCTATTCCAAGTGATGCATATCTGGATTTCTAGAAAGTTCTATGGTATCTTTTGTCTAAAACAATTATAGCAAAGTCCTGGTAGTGTTTAAGGTAATATGAGAGGCAAGAAAGTCATGAATAAAGGACTAGTTGGCCATACCTAGGAAATTAGGAAAGAAAATTAGGAAATAAACAATTATAAACACAAAAGCAGTTTGTGATACAATGGTGTGAAGAGGTTTCTAATAATTCATTAAAAACATAAACTCCTTTCCAAAATATAGCTCAAAGATCTAACAGAGTACATTACTAAATGTTAATAGTTCTTAAGGTTTACACAATTACAAAAATGCACTGATTTAGATATTGGCTCATGAGGTTATATCATGTTATTTAAAACCTTTTTTGAAATATATGTTAGGAACTTTCATGTTCAGATAGATATGCTTAAAATATTGCTTCTTGAACACAAAATAATCATATTGCTGTAAATATACAGTTTTTTGTTTGCATTGATATCTTCTTTTCCACTGTAATCCCTTTTCTCATTCTTTATACTTCCCCTATGCTTCTTCAACATTACATCAAAATTCTATTTTTCATCAATTTGAAAATACAAACTCTAAAATAGAAAACCATTGCAAAAAGTCACTAAGGACAAACAGAAATGACAGGAGGAATGGCTCACAGTGACTTGCATTCTGGGATACCCCACAGGAGTTAAGCTAGATCTCACTTGCTTTGCCAAACAGGATGAGAAATAGCTTAGTCATGTGTCCAAGAGAAAAGTAAAAAAGATTTGATAATCAACCAGCCTGCTTTTGTATAGAGAGTGTGTTAGTTCTGTGTGTCTTCATCAACTCCTTTTTCAGCATTACCCAAAACTTTCTATTAAATAAGCACTACTAAAAATATTGAAATATTAAAGATCTATGAAAATTGTATTTTATTTGTCTCTGTTAAAATCCCTGAATATCTTTGCTGATATGGATTGTACTTAATTGCATTTTAACTTCAGACAAGAATTTGAATATTAAAATATGTAATAATATAACAATGCAAAAAAAATTTTTCACTCTATCAAATTAAATCTGATTGAATTATTCATCTCAATCCTTCCCATGTGCAAAGGCAGCACATATTTAAACTATGACATCATGAGTCTGAAATCCTTGTACAGTGATGGTGGAATGTACATTGATAAAAATAATCTTGAAAGGATCCATTAGAAATTAAATTAGTTTATTTATCCTGGGTCAGCAGTCTACTACTGGATATATTTTACTAACATAAAGAATCATGGATCAGCAAGAGGGAAACACAAACTTATTAAAAGTGGTAATATATTTATAACTCAGTAGTTAGGAACTGACAATGTTTCTTATTAAAGAAAAAATTGCACTTAATAAAGATAATAATATTACTATAATATTAGTGAAGAGGTGAAGGCAGTAAAGAATTGTTGTATATGTTGAATAAAACAAAAATCTGGTTCAAGGAAACCTCAGGTATCAAAATGACAAGTAACAACATATGTATGCTCATTAAAACTTGCATTATATTTACTATAAGAAGATGTATGCCTTTTTAAGGTCAGGTATCAACTTTCTTGAAATGATGCATGTATAAAAGAGAATTAAAGTGGAGTTGGTAATGAGGGATGATGATGATTATGGGATAAGATATTAAAGTAAGATGAATTAAATTTAGTCATGAGATTAAAAGAAAGACAAAACAAGAGAAACATACATATTCATATTTTGCATTCTTCATCAACCTTTCAAAAGCACTAAAGGGCATGTTAAAGAAATTGACCTTCATCCACAGACATAAAACCAGGAGGAAGCCTCTGCAGAAAATGCTGAATATTGAAATCATTTTGGGGTGATTAAAGTGTATATCCAAAAATATATATACTTAATTCAAGTTGTTTGAGAAGGAGTAGTTCAAAATAACATGGGAAAGTGGGGTAAAAATATATAAAAGAATCTTTCATAATAGGGAATTTAAAGCTACCCTGGATAATTAACAAAGACCCAATGGCATAATTTTCTAGTCTCAGATGCTTTAGGACTAGTAGCAAATTGCATTTAGGCTGCCAAAGTGATGTCTCAAAAGGGAAAGCTACTCATAAATTCCATTGAATTCAGTGAAACTAGCTCCTTTTTTGCTTAAAGGAGCAATAACACATTCTTCATTTGAGGCGAGTAGAGGGGCCCCAATCTTCAGATTAGCTCCAATGACAATTCTAGACTTGTAGATTCAATAATTTAAATTACTGAAAAGATAATAGTACCAGTGCCAGAGTCAGCACATTATGCCATACATATCAATATTCTTTCTTCATTATGAGGTTTTCTGAAATAACTTGGTATATTTTGCACAATTATTATGCTCTTATGATTTCTATATTGATATTAGAAATATAAACAATGAAAATTCTGAAGGTGAAAGAAGTAAGCACTGTTTGAAAGCTTCATCTGAAATGTGGTCTTAGCAAATGTTGTGGTGGTCAGGTCAGGGTTATTGAATGTTCATTCAGTTTCCAATTCTAATAGTTTTTTAAAGAGATTTTCCAGTTATTCAATAGTGTCATATAATATTATTATTGTCTCCTTTAATTACATCTACAGAGTTTCATTTGTGTCATGGAAATCTGTGCTCTCATTTTACCAAATCCATACAAGAGACGGGGATTGTCAGAGTTTCAATTCCGTGTTGAACAGATTCTTTGACAAGGATTTGGATAGATGATGTTTAATTAGTAAGTGATTCCTGGAAGAGTAAATTAGGAATGGGGAATGTGATATAGGAAAGGGAGAAAAGCTTGCAAAGTATGCAATAGGAAAAAGTTATTACTGCAACTAAATGAGGATCAATCACTGGACATGCTTTAATGTGTCCTGCAGAAATCTTCTTGGAATTGTCTCAAGGAAGGTCAGAGAAGCTGAAGCTTGGACACAGATACAAGCCACATTAGAGTTGGTCCAATTTGTTAAGTAGAAAAGATGGCTCTGCCAAAGTAATATTTGCAGTAGTAAATTTATGGCAATGTCAAAATAAAATAGTAAACATTTTGGCTTAAGCTAACATATTCATCTGAATGCAATAATCTGGTGAATACTGAGCATGAAACTGGAAAAACTACTTTGATCAATTCTTAACCTACATTTCTACCTCTTTCTGATAGTCAAAATGCCTATCAAATTTAAACATGTGTAACAGAGAATTACAAATAAACAACATATGATGGTATTTAACATGCAATATGTTGAATAAACACAAATAATATTCCAAAAGTTATTAACATTAGAGCATAAAAATCTCTTTAAAGCATGCAAATGAATACATTGATATAATACATTAAAATAATATAAAATAAAAAGGAATAGGAAAGTTCATGAAAATTAAATTCTTATTTTATGAGGTGAATACATTTAGAAGATTTAGAAACATGATTCAAAGAACTCAGAAATTACCTAAAAATAAGAAAAAATGGAAAATAAATTCAGTAAATATGAGTGATTGACCCCATACAACATAGTTAAGGAATGAAAAAATGGAAAAACAGATATGAAGAAAATAATTTGAAATAAGAAAGAGAATGATTAGAGAAATGCTGACAAATATAAAATGAATACATAGTGGAAATTTTATCACTATTTCAATAAAGGGAGAATCAGTATGGTGTTAAGACTGATTCAGAGAGCATTTGAGTAACAAGGGCTTATAGAATTTAAAAGAAAAGGAAAAACAAAATAATAATTTTTCCAGTTGAAAATAACTCTCTAAATAGGACCAAGAACAGGAAAGAAAACATTGCCAGTGTTAGATCCCAGTTCAATGAAGTTTGGAGACAGACCAAGATTCAAAAAGGAGTTTATTATGTAGCCAGCATGGTGGGCATCTGAAGAGGGACTTCAGCTCATCTGACTAAGCTGGTGAGTACTTTAAACTGACAGAGTTGGGTGGGGTTGGAGAGGGCCACAAAGATGTGGTATGGAAAAGTACCATACCTGCTGTTCTCAGGGTAGGGAGTGACTTTCTGAGGACTGCCTTTTCATTGGGGGAGAGGATGTTCTGTGGTTCAGCAGGGGTGTGAAAAGAGCAGGGGCCGGAATGAAGCATTCTGCATTTGGACACATAGCTTGAGCTCAGGGTCAGTACGTTCTAATCTAATATTCCTAACTTTTGGTTGATAAGAAAAAGCAAGAAGGGAGGATTCGGGAGTGGGGTGGCCATATTGTCTGGCTGCTTCTTGCTGTTAGGTTTTGTTGTTGTTTTTTCTTTGGGCCTTTGGGTTAGTGGCTGGTATTGAATTTCATGCATTAGGAGGATGTTGTCCACATGACCCTGGATGATGTTCCAGACTGTTGTTTGGATGAACTGTGTTATAGCTTGAAAAATATATGGTCCTGCTGATATTAAAAGAAGGAAAGTTATTAGTGGGTGAGCGTGGGCATTAACCATGAGATTCAGGGTGGGTTGTGAGACTATTGCCTCCAGGAGTTTGAGGAGAAGGATTAATAAGATTAATATGAGAGGGGTTAGGAGGATTAAGAGAGTAGTGGTAACATATATTCAACATTGAACCTTAATGTTCCACATTGAAATTACATAAATTGTTGGGTTTAATATTATATAAGCAATTTTTCATTAGTATATAACAAAGTACAATGTAGGGCAATTTTATAAGGAGATTTTTAATATAACATATTTTTCTACTTCTTTATAAATTTTCTTTGAGTCTTATTCAGTGATATTAAATTCAGTTTGTGACATTAAAATTCAGTTTAGTCATAAGAAGAGTTTACATAGACACACATAGAGTTTTAGCAAGAATAGGAGACTTTAGATTATTAACTGTGGTTTCATAACAACGCTTTTGAGGGATTTTTATTTTTCATGGATTTAAGATACCCAACCAGTAAAGCTGCATAGGCCTATGGTTAAAAGGATTTTATTTTTCCCCAGTTTGTATAGTTTGAGCCATAGGCAACAATAAACTGTTATTATTTTTTATTTTGGGCTGTAGGGCAGCTGGCACTTTAACTTATAATGTCAGTGCCTGCATTAGTTTTGTTGTCAGTGCTTTAACAGGAGTGCTGAATTTAAATTTAGTTTATTGTTGTAAACATTCTTTATTGCCTTTTAGTGGTTTCATTAAAAATTCACTCATTTTTATAATAAAAAATCCAATTAATATTCTGATTCATAGTTTAAGACTGCATGAGGTGACTGGTAAATAGAATTTCTTGGTAACTGTTAATTTGGGCTGGCATTCTATATACGGCACTTACAATTTTTAGGCAGCAAATAGTAGCTGGCTGGTTACAAGAGTTCCATTACAGTGTTTGCAGTAGTGAAAACATACCTTGCCCCTTCTGAGAGTGGGAGAGGACTAATGTACAGTCATTGGAGTAAGTATGATGAATATACATGGGTGTTGCCCATGAGCTTTTGGTGAGCAAAAGGCAGTTGAAACTGTTGCTACAAGGTTCAGGAGCCATGATGTCTGTTTACCCTGCAGAGCCACTTTGCTGCTTCTTGGGCTTTGATGGTATGGTTCTGGATTTTCATGAGGACATCTGTTTTAACATTTCTGAGAGGGGTACTAGAGCAGTAGGCAAGGATATGATAGACAGTTACCTGTTGGTGCTGGCAGACATTTCTGATGTCTTTCCACAGATTTCTTCTTCATAGAGGGTGGTTTACAACAGTTCATTGTTTATGTCTTGTTTCTAGTATCTGCAATTTATCCCAGGAAAGGGATGGCTGTTTTCAGAGTGACCAGACAGTAATGGGCTAAACTTTCATTTGCAACAGGGTGTGGTATGCTGCACATGGTTGCTTTATTATTAAGGGGCTATATTGTAATTAGGCCCTTTTTAAAATTGTGATTACAACCCAAAGGGTATTTGTTTCGAATGTTGTCTATGCCACAAACTCTACCTAAAGTTAATGTTGATGCTGGCTACATCTAATTTACAGGGTAAGTTAATGTTTACCTCCCTTGCTGTTTAAGCCCATGTTATTGTTTTAAAAGCAGCCTGCATAGATGGGGGGGGGGCATGTTATTTCCATGCACAACTTTTTCTAAATAACATACAATGATTTTAACATCTTAGCTAAATGAGGGTTGGATGGTTTTCAGTACCCCAACAACTCCAAAAAGGTTATTAATTGCTTTGAAGTTTGTGATATGGGAAAACATTATACTTTAACAGCACTTGAGAGTTTAACAGAGTAGCAAGGAGATTGCAGCTTCTCTCAATTGTTTACCTATTCCAGGCTCTTAAGATAAGATGTTATTGTTTCTGGTGTTTCTTTTAATTCTGTAAAAAGAACTACTGGTTAAAATAATAAAATTAAATATAATAAAATAGGGTTATATCTACAGGTTTTTTTCCCATGCGGCCATATTCTTTGTCCCCAGGCCAGAACAGATGGCTGAGCTGTGAACAAAAACTTGGGGAAGCACTGCAAAATCCACAGTTGGCTTTTTCACATGAAGGTGAATGCAAACTGGTTTGACTTGCCTGAAAAGATACTAAAGAAAGCTTTAGTAAATTTTAAAAGAAAGTGATAGTGACATAACTGGCAACAAACTATTAATAGCAATATTTGGGACTGCTGCATACAGCGGGTGGTGATATTTTAATTTACAATAAGAGGTTCTTTCTGTGACACATACTATTTTTTTCCAAAGTGAAAGAATAAGTCTTTTGTGATAGTTCAAAATAAAAAACACTGTTTAGGATTTGATTTTGAGAAAGCAAAATGTTAAAAGTTGTCAGGTTTGAACATTATATTCTTTTTAAACAGCCAAGGAAATGACAAGATTAAAGTTCAAGAAGCTATTATTTTTTGTTCACTAATAAAACAGACAAATGATTTAAGAAACGTTGAGAAAGAACACAATTTTAACTTTGTATCAGTATACTATTTGGTAGAACCATCAAACCTTACTCAACTTTAACCACAAAAATTTATTTTCCTCACACCTTCTGCACTTTTTGTGTTCATTCAGGTTTTGTACCACATTTTATTTTTTCTTACTAGCCAGTGATTTTATCTTAGGACAAATTTGCTTTCTTTTTCCTTAATAATAAAAACACATTCTATATACCTTCCATACCTAAGTTACCAACATGACTTTGGAAACTGTTTCAAAGCAAACCTCTTAGAACATAAGATTAACATCAAAATTAAACAAACTTGTCAGATTAATTTTGTTTATAATGATTATTATCATTTCAAATTATTATCCATATTTATTTATTAATATAAGTGGTTATTTAATTTTGGTCATTTGAGTAGAGCTTTTTAATAATTTTCATTTGTGAATTTAATACTACCATCCAGAGGTATCAAAATATACACTGAACAAACATACAAATACAAAAAAATTTAAAACACACAGAAACATAAAGCTCATCAACTTGATTCAAAATTCTTATCCTTTTGATATGGCCGTTTTTAAGCTTTCCATTATTTCACATCCCTGATTTTACTGCTTTTGAGATTTTTCTGGAATCAGTGTGCCTATGATATACAAGCTTGTTCTTAGAAACACTTTTATTAGTAATCAGAAAACAGTTAGAAATATTTGAATAGTATAAATGCAGTTAAGCTCTAATTCAGCAGTTCAGATAGACAGACATTTAATATATGTATTTTGGATTATTACTCTTTAGGAGTACACATAGACAGATGTAAAGTTTAGGAGTAAGCTAAAAACTTACTTGTAAGAGACAAGTCATTGTACATTTGATACTTTGCAGGGTATCAAGAGGGACAGGATATTGGGTTTTGAATGGGATGTGGGTAAGGTTTTTTAATTGAACTGTGACTGATTTGTGATGGGCAGCAATGATAGGAATTTCAGTTCCCCAGATTTCTGGATTGACAGAGCTTGGCAGGAAAGGGAAAGCAGAGGAGGGAGTGAGTGGGTAAATAGGTGGCTTTTAGTAGGTACCTTAAAAAAGGGCTTGTGAGGGGTTGTGAAATTATTCAATTGAGATTGAGGAGTGAGTTAAGGGTTTGGGGAGTTTGGGAAGGGCAGAATAAGTGGTTTCTGTATTAATAAGAAATAAAATTGGCTTAGATGCTACCATCAGAGTTACCTGAGGTTTTGCTTTGGAGATGGGTGTGCAGGCTTGTGTGGTTTCTGGGCACCTTCAATCATCTGTTGCCAGTCTCAGAGGTCTGGGAAGTTGAAGCCAGGGTTTGGGTCTGACTGGGTAACTGATGCCCTCTTGCCTTGAGAGGCCTTGGGGCAATAGGACTCCAGTGGATTCACTGCTTGCACAATGGCCACAACTCCAGAAGAATTGTGGGTTTAGTTCAGTGGGTGCTGATGGGACATATGGTGGTAGGGAGTGGGGCATGATCAGAGGGGTCAAAATCAGAGGATGGGGTTTTTGTATAGCAAGAGGAGTGCCCAGCTACAGAGAGGGAGGATTTGGTAGGTATTGCAGGATTGGGAGAGGAAGGGAAAATTATGGAGAAAGAAGAAAGCCTGAATGTAAGGAGCCTCAGACCACTTGCCTTTGCATTGAATAAAGTTCTCAAGGACCTGGAGAACTTTAATGGCAAAAGTGCCATGTTCTGGCCATTGGCTTTTGTTGTTTAATTTATAATGAGGCCAAAAGTGATAGAATAAAAACTGAGCTGATTTTTCTTCTGGGATAGAGAATTTTAAGTTTGCAAAGAAGACACCCCAAAGGGGTTTCTTTTGGAGGAAGTGATTGGGTGTTTTCCATTGTTGGGGAGGTGTGAGTGAGTTTGGAGACCTTTCAGGTCTTTGGTTTGAAGGGGATGTGGAAGGAAAGAAGCAAGCATCCTTGAATTTTTCACTTCCAGACTGATTAGGGGCCAGAGGGCCGGTGACCCTCACTTCCAGACTGATTAGGGGCCAGAGGGCCTGACCCTCAGACTCAGGACCAGGCATCCCCAGAACCAAGAAAGTCAGGTGATGGGGACAGTTCCACAATACTGGAGAGGATCACTCACATAGCACTCAGATTTACAGTGGTACTCAGAGAAAAAGGGAGAAGATTCTCCAGAGAGGTCCCAAGACTTACCCAAGGATGAATCTGTGTCTGGTTTTGGATAGAAAACCTGCACTCACGAGGTGTAGGATTGCTATGGATTTGCCCTGACTCAACCACGCCTCCTTGGTTTCAGCACAAAATGTTTGATCCCAGTTCAATGAGGCTCAGAGATAGAACAAGACGCAGGTAGGAATTTATTAGGTCACCAGCATGGTGGAGATCTGAAGTGTGACTTCAGCCTTCCCACATGGTGAGGGTCTGAAGAGAGACTCCAGCCCATCTGACTAAGCTAGAGAGTACCTTGTGAAGTGGCATAGTTGGGTGGGGTTAGAGAGGAGTGCAAAGATATGGGGTGAAAAAGTACCATGCTTTCTGTTCTCAGAGTAGAGAGTGACTTTGTGAGGACTGTTTATCGTTGGGGGAGAGAATGTTCTGTGATTCAGTAGGGTTGTGAAAAGAGCAGGAATGGAGCAGTCTGACTTTGGACACATAGCTTGAGCTCACAGTCAGTAAGTTACAATCTAATAGGCAGCAGTATAGAAGACTCTCTTATACTTTTTTCCACTCACTATCTTCCCTGAAAAGGTAACTTCTTCTGCAGCAAAGATTAGTTTATGTACTAGGTAGTTTTAAAGTGGGGTTATATATATATATATATATATATACATCCACCACTTTCATGTGCCAGTTATATGAATTTGACAAGCATATACAATTGTGTAACTACAAGAAAACTATAATTTTCAAAATAGGCCTTTATATTTTTATTTACTCACACTGTGCTTCTTTTTATTTTCCCAAATCCTATTTCATCCCTGACACTTTCCAGTAGATATTTATGAATATATCCCATGTACTCTTGTAAAAGAGACAATGCTGAAGCTCAGAAAATAAGAGAGAGAGAGAGAATGGAAGAGAAAATGTGGGGTAGAGAGAATGAGGAATTTTTTTTTTAACAGTAATGAATACTTATTTTTTTTATTAATTGTTATGGCCCACAGCCATTTTAAAATTTGCTTATTGTATGTGTTTTTAAGAAACATAGGAATATTTTCTAAATATAACTTCCTGAATTTTTTATGTTGAATATCAAGGAAGTCTTACATCTATATTTTATTCATTTTGAGAAAGAAACATTGGAAGGCATTCCCTCATTAGTTTTGAATAAGCAATAGTATCTCTAAAAATCTGGGTTTAATTTTCTAGTTATAATTTTATAATATAATAGAGGACAAATATAAAATTGTTAAAATATATTTCCTATTGTACCATATAAAATTATCAAGCAAACCACTACAAATATATTAATCCAACTAGGTGAAATGAACCTCTAAAGTAGCAGTATTTGAATTCTGTACTTATATCTTTCATCTTCCATCAAGTATGCATCAAATATTTTAATTTAACAAATTTAAATTTGAGGCTTGAATTTATAGAACATTAATTTCCCAACTCTTCTCCATTCAGTGTGTTTCAAAAATTAGTACTTACAAACTTTCAAGAAAGAGATCATCTATATTTTGTATATAATCTTCCAGATTATACAAAATGAGGACTACTCTGCAATTCATCCCAGGAGGTCAGCATAACCTTGTTTTTAAAAAAAGGCATAAATGATATTTATGGCCCACTATTTTATCTATATATAGAGAGAGATGCAAAAACCTGAACAACATTAATAAAATCACTAAAACAACTTTAAAGCTTACCTTCAAATCTATTTTCTATCTCTGTGATGATATTTCATGACAGTTTTTAACTGTGCTTCTTCACTATAATTATATCCCATTATTCCACATTCTCAAATACATGGAAAATATCCTATTGGCTGAGCTACATAGTTTGCACTGCAGCTGTGACATATAACAGGAGCTTGTGCAGAGGTATGGGAAGATTTTTTCCTTGTCCCATTCCTAAACATTCCCTCTTTACTTGTGATATGTAGAATTTATAACTTGGATTTCAGATCATGATGAATGTATTCCTTAAGACACTTAGGCAAATTATGAGAAGGGAAAGGGTATACTCAAGCCTAGACCTATGGAATTTTTAAATTATGTCAGTTTCACCAATACTGAATGAAGAATATACACACCTGATATAATTCATCTAAGGAATGACCTTACCTGACCTTTCAATTCTGCTTATTTTCAATTCAGTTTGGCTCTCATTAGAAATGCATGCAGAGATACTTCCAACCTTTGAATCTCACTATCTCTATGGAAATTTTTTTGAGTGTTCTCATGTAGCCTTAAAACATATATGTATGTATTTTCTAAAGTATCATTTTAACTGAGAGGTGAAAGAACAGTATTCCTTCAATAAATATCAAAATAAAGTATATTATTTCAGAAATATTTATTAAGTTATTAAGTAAATCCTCATTTTTTTATACCAGAAAATAATTGGAATATATGCTTTTTGGGGAAACTCCAGTGGGTTACAATGGCTAAATGGTTATAAACAATTTAAATAAACCATATTAATTGTGTAAATTACATCCCCCTTTGTTGTTCCATAGATAAGGGGTAATTTCAGATAATTTGCAGAATATTTATGAGGTAGAATGTAAAATATTAAGCTCAAATATGCTATTAAATCTCTGGTATTAAATACTTGAATTTTTGCCTATTACATAGGTAACTAGAAATTAACCATCAAAACCTGATTTATGTAGATTTCTACATAAGGATGGGAATGTCACACATTAGAAAATAACAAAGTAAAAGGAAAATATAAAACTTGTGTTTGTAATGGTAAATAAGAATTCTCCAAATTCCGTGGCTGCTTTCAGTTTACTAATGAAGGATGCAATCGAGTTTAATGTCTTACCAATGGAAGTGGGTTCCAAACTTATATGTTCATGAAAATTTATCAATATTGGGCAGGAAACCTTCTGCTATCTGGTGTCTTATATTTTCATATAATGAGTAAAATAGTCCAAAATTATTTTAAATTTATTTTGCTAGTTATCTAATCTAGAAGCCATTGCAGTTTACTCTGTGTTTCATAGTTTCTTTGATTCATACTTTCTTTCTCTTGTCTTAATGGCTTGAAATATTCATATACAACAAGAATCATGTTGTGTTTTATTTCATTTAGTGGCAATAGGTGTTTGTAGAATATATATTTTTTCTTATCTAAGAATAGATTGTTTATGTGTTTGTAGGAATTTATCCATTTCTTCTAGGATATCTAATTTGTTGGTGTACAGTTCATAAAATACTCTTACAATTATTTTTATTTATGTGGTATCAGTACATGTATCCTTTATTTCTCTTATGATTTTAGTTACCCCAAAAATATTAGTATATTTTATATGAAAGAATAAAGTTATAAGATATTATCTTAATATATTCTATTAATATATTCTCCACAACTCTTCCTTTCATTAGATACATCTGAGTTTTTGGCCTATATGATTTACCATCTCTCTGACACACTTCTTTAAATGTTTCTGGCAGGCAGTTCTATTGATGACTAAGTCTCTTATTTTCTTATTTTTTATTTTGTCTGAAGACGGCTTTATTTCTCCCTCACTTTTGAAAGAGAACTTGCTACATACAAAACTTTTTGTTGGTTTTTATATTAATTTTTTTCAACATTTTAAATATTTCACTTCACTCTCTTCTTGAATGGTTTCTAAGGAGATATCTGATCTACTTCTTAACCTTGTTCCTCAATAATTAAGTTCTTTCTTATCTTTGCCTTTTTTCAATATTTTATCTTTGTGTTTGATTTCTACAATTTGAATATAAGCCTAGAGTTTTTATTTGTTTGTTTTTATATTTTTATTTTTTAACTGTCTTTTTAGTTTTGAAGAAGCTTTAGATTACATAAATGTTAGATAAAAAATATAGTGAATTCCTATATGCCCCACTCCCTCCCCTTCCCATACTCTTATGCTTTCTCACATTAACAACATCCTTCACTAGTGTGGTACATTTGTTACAATTGATGAATACATATTGAAGCACAGTAGAGTATAATTTACATTATAGTTCACACTCTGTCTTACATAATTTTGTAGATAATGACACAATATTTAATGGCTTTTATCTGTCATTGCAATATCATGCAGGACAATTCCAATGTGCCAAAAATGCCCCCGTATTATGCTTATTTTTCCCTCCCCTCTTTCATAATTTCTGGTGGCCACTGCCTTTATATCAATGATGAAAGATCTTGTGTTGCTAGAATAATAATAAGTCTACAGTAGAATAATAATAATTCTACTTTACTCCATTTTTCATTCCACAACCTTGAGGATTTTGGGGTGATGATGCCCAAACTGTTTTTAAGTGAGAAGCTCCTTAGATTCCATGGGGCAGATGGTTGGAAGTATCTTTTTGCACTTGCAGATGCTCTCTGTTCCTTGGGATGTGCATTATCTAACATCGTCTCCTTGTTAGTTGCCTGGGTGAGTCCAATGAACTGTAAAGGCATTACAACTCTGTTGAAATTCAGGGTTCAATGGGCACATAGATGGACCAAAGATTTAAGTCTCTGGGAAATATATTTATCAAGTATAATGCTAATTATAGGGTCAAATAAAAGGGGAAGAAGAGCCATGTGTAAAGAAACTATAAATGAGTCTAATTCTGTTACACTGGGAAGCATAAATTCCAAAGTAAGGCCCACTGACAGGGTGTCAAAATCCTGAGCTGTCTGCCCTGCTTATAATGTCTGGATGTCTCTAGAGTCTTCAAGAGCCCTGCTATTTGAGGTACTGTTTACTGTGGCAGTCAATGCGATCCTTAAGAGATGTCACAAGTGCAAACTCTGGAAAGACCTCCCAACTCCCAACTCACTTTGAAATCTCTTAGCTATAAAAAGTCATTTGTATTTACCATTTCCCCTCTTTGGTCAATGTCTTTTTCCATATGCATTGCTTGTTGACACTTGGTAATAATCCCTCAGTGCCAGGGAGGGTTAACCCTAAGACTCGTGCCCCATGCCTGGGGCAAAAGAGTGCATTTATATGCTGAGTTTGGGTTAGAGAGAGGCCACATTTGAGCAAAAAGGAGGCTTTCAGAAGGTAATTCTTAGGCAATATATAATACTAGGTTAAGTTTCAATTTCACAAGAGAAGTTTCATGAGTACAATCATCAATATCATGGGCCTGGCATAATAGTCAGTCCTTCTTTGATAGACCCTGCCACTGTACTTAGCAGATTTTTCTGCTCTATTAGAGAATGCAGCACGACTCCCCAAAATGGGAATCCAATATTCTTTCAGTTATTGCATGGGTCTCCATCCACTGAGACACTGCCCCATGAACACTTTAACATATCCATCTACCTTAAAGGCATGCCCCAGGTGCACCGCTCCCCTCACAACCCCCATCACTGACCCCCACACACACCATTGATCATTCCCTGCCACATTTGTGACACCTCTGTGATCCACAACATCCCCCAAAACAAACCCAAAACAATAACCAAATAAAATTAGTAAGTAAATAAAATAACAACAAATAAATAACAAATAAAACACACATTAAAAGAGAAAAACTTTTATTCATTGTATATTTCATTGCTGTAAAATCTGTTATTGTTTGTGTATAGTGAAAATTTATTCTATATGTTCCCCCAGTGTCTTTTTTTTTTTACTTCATCTTTAAAGAAGAATTAGGTTACAGAAAAGTCACATAGAAAATATAGCAGATACCAATATAACCAATACACTCACCCTCTCACACTCTCCCCAATTAATAATGTTTTACATGTGGATAGTACATTTGTTATAATTGATGAACAAATATTGAAGCATTGCTACTAACCAGGGTCAATGGCTTACAGTATGGTTTACATTTTGTACTGTAAATTTTTATAGGTTTTGACAAAATTTAACATTGCCTGTATTGATTATTATAAGATCATGCAAAAAAGTCCAATGCCCTTAATATACACTTTGTTCCATCCATTGTATTCTTTCCCCCCTCCCTCATAACCTAGGGTAACCACTGAATTTCAACTTTTGAAGAATAAGGTTTAGAGTTACATGTAATAATACTGAGGGCTTCACATATTGGTCTATTTCATTTTATTAGGCACTGCCTATATTTTCAAGAGATGTTTGATCCTCTAATTGAGAACATAGCAGTATTCCCAGGGTATGAGTTTAATATTTTCTTGTTTATTGTGTGGGTCTCCACCCACTGAGATAAAACACTGAGAAGATGAACACTTTCATATTCTATAGAGTCATGCCCGAGGTGCACTCTATCCCACATACTCCCCACCCCCAACACCCTACACAAGTAACCCTCGCCTGTCATATTTGCCAGAAGAATATCCCCACCATTTGTAGTTTTAACCACAGAATTGCAAATCTCCAGAATTCGCTTGTTCCTTCCTCCAACCTTACCTCCAGTTCCATGGATAGTCCATCCCTAACCTCCAAACCTTCTCCCCTTCACATTTCTACACCATAGATCCCAATCACATCACTGCACCATCACCCCCATCCACTGACCTATCACAACCTTCATATATTTTGCCTTACCTTATCATATATTTTGCCCATATTGAGCATCAACTCACCACCCTCTACTCCCTTCCTATCTCCTGTTAGCCTAACTTCCTGATTCCAACTCTGTGAATCTACTCAATCTGCCTAAGTCATATCAGTGAGTTTTTGTAATATAGTTTGGTGGTTCCTTAGGAAGCTACCTATAGAATTGTTTTATAATCCAGCAATCCCACTTCTGGATATATACCCAGAATTAAAAGGAGGAACACACCCAGGTATATGCAAACCAATGTTCATAACAAGATTATTCAATATTGTCAAAAGTTGGAAGCATCCCAAGTGTCCATCAATACTCAAAATATAAAACTGAATGTTCTTTCCATTTGATAATTAAAAATAAATATAATAAAAAAAGCTATCTGAATTTATTCTAGGTCAAGTAGAAAACATAATATTTACCTCTAGAATGCCTATGTGATGGATTGCAATGTGAATAATGCATTTTAATACATATAATTTAAAGTAGCACTTAGATGAATAAAATTAAACTCCTCTATTATTAAAAAGAAAAGTATTAAAATAAAGAATATAATCGAGTTTTTCTAGTTTTTTGAGAAAAAGCAATATTAACTAAATAAAATTAGAGGAATAAAATGATGGAGCTAAAATAACAATGTATAAAATGCAAATAAAAATTGAATAACATTTATTTAAAAGGATAGAAAGGTAAAGAGTTAATATTTTATAAGCAAAAATAAAACAACAATAATCCATGAGAGGAAGAAAGAGACAGATAAATAATAGTGGGAAAAATAAAATGATCTACAGGATCAAAATAGATCATCAATTAATTCAGAAGAGATTTTAAAACTTTGATCAAATTTTGTCTTCTGCCATGATATTGTAAGTGGTACATGATTTCCCTTCCATTATAAACACCTCTAAACATGAACAAAATGCACATAAAATGTTTTCAGGATTGGACAGGAGGCATAACATGTCGATTATCCATAAAATAGAGGAATTATATGAGAAGGAAATCAAGTTTCCCTGCCTTTCTGTATTGCTTGTTAATGAGGGAGATACCGAGTTGTTGATGAAGGAGATACATTGGAGTTTCCGCCAGCTGAAGTTTTAATATTAAAGGTTGGATATCAAAAGGAGTTGCCCTGAAGAATGATACTGGAATTGCTTATAGGTCCTTAGCTCTATGCTGAGCTGTATATCTGCAGATGGCGAATTACCAGGCAAGTAAGGGAGGCTACTCTAGGACTAGGAGCATAGCATAAATACCAAGAGTCACAAATGGCTGGGCAAAGCTGGATTCATTCCTCAGTCAGTAAAATAAATATATTTGATTAAGTCAGGTGTGAAAGTAACACCAAAAAAACAAGAATATTTGCATAGGAGAACTGTAAGGATTCTGGCCTTTAGTAAAAACTATGCCTAAGACCATAGTTAATACTAAATAGATCTTTTTAACAAAGAATAATATGAAGCCTGAGAGTTTCAAAAGTCATTGCTAGTCACTTATTGCCAATCAAAGCAAAGCTCAATACTCCTACTGAAAGACTAAATATCCAGAATTCCTGCAATACATTTACAAATTACAGTATATTGTTTTAAAAGTTATTAAGCAAGAAAAGGTGACCCATATTAATGACAAAAATTTAATACAAAAAGAGTTCAAGATCAAGTCAAAGTTTTAGTTAACATCCAAGGATTGTAAAATAGCTTTATAATTTAATTTAATACATTTCACAGTAATTGTCACTATTAAAAAGTAAGATCAACTACATGAAATCAGTAATAGGTGAATAAAAATAGGTTATACAGACATATATCTGCAAATATAACCATATAAATACTAAAGTTGAAATACTACTGTTAGAAAAAGCAGACATCTATATTTCAGAGATATGAAGGACAGTATAAAATAATAATTTGCCCAATTTTTCAGAAAATTTAAAAATTACTTTTAAATTGTTCTTTCTTGAAATTTTTCTTATATTATTTGAAAGTGTATTTATTGCTTATTAAAAATTTATTTCAATACTCGGGAGAAATACTCACTCTTGGTGATTATGCAAGGAGTAAGCAGAGGCTATTAAAGTGGCATTGACATAAAAAATCTCCATTTTCCCCTCATTTGGTTTAAACCCAGAGTCACCAATTGTGAAATAAATCAATGTTGGATTTTCAATCTCTAAATATGCATTAGTTAGTATCATTGAATTCTCTCCTGATATTCTCTCTTGATATTCTAAGGTGTAAATACTTTCTCTTTTAAGAGTTTTTCTACATCTCCATAAAATTATCCATTATTGTTAAGTAATGAAATATTCACAAGAAAGCATTTCACCTGGTTATATATAGATGAAGTGAACTTTTGCCCATTAAATTAATTATAAAGAACTTACACTTCTTAGTGTGATTTTTACATTTCTCTTTCATGTCTCTTTTCAATATAATTAAAGCTAATACAGGAAAATAATAAAATAAATTGCACAAACATTGTTTAGTCAGAATACATCAATACATCAGCTGTGCAAATGATTGAGATGACACTACCAAAACTGACTGGAAAAATTCCACTATATTTTCCCTGTGATTCCTCAAAACTGCCCATACACTGGGGCACACTCCTAGAAAGTAGTTAGTTATACTGCTACAGCCAATGCAAAATACATGAAATAATGCTTTTACACATGATTAATATAATATGTTTAATATAATATAGATCAAGG
>JAQZBX010039184.1:0-23125 GCA_029593785.1 Cabassous unicinctus
TTATATATATATATATATATATATATATTTTTTTTTTAAAGGTGCTTTGGTTACCTAAATATTACTCAGAAATTACAGGGATTCCCAAGTTCCCCACCGCCCACACCTCCAACATCCCACACCACCATTCATCATCCGTATGGTACAACACCCGCAATGGATATACACTGACTTTCAAAAATAAGTTGAAGATAGTATTCTTTCTTTTTCCATTAGCCACAAACTTCCAGGGACAAATTCCAGACTCTCCAATTAACATTCTCCAAGTTCTCTGCTCTAAGGCTTATTGGTTTAAGAGCTCAAGAAGTCCAAGGCGGGAATCAGCTGTGACTCAATTGCTTGGGCTCCTGTTTACCGTAAGGGAGGTCCCAGGTTCAATTCCCAGAGCCTCCTGGTGAAAGCAAACTGGCCCGTGTGGCACGGTGAGATGTCCCAAAAAAGGGAGACAAGCAGACACAGAAAAACGCAAAAGCAAATAGACACAGCAAGCACAAACAGCAAGGGGGGAATAAACAAATTTTTTAAAAAGTCCAACTAGTGCATAATAAATCAGGCATTGTCAGTCTCCAGAAATGCTAACTCCCCCTCAGTTTAATAGAAGTGGGTGATACGTGATGAGGATTTGCCCCCATGCAGCAAGGGAAATAGGACTGATGATCTTCATTCTTTTTTCACAGTCCTTTTCTGTGTTGATTGCCAGTGTTAGGATGGAAAGGTGGTTTTGCCAACAAGCCAGTATTTGCATTCCATTTTATTATACCTTGAGAGAGCGAGGTCCATGGTACAATTGTTGGAAACTCTTTAAAATTAAATATTGTTCTCCTATTCCTACCCCCACCCTGGCCCCTGGTAACCTATATTAATTTGGAAGTAATGCTTAATTGATATAGAGTTTCTATTTAGGGTGTTGGAAAAGTTTTGGAAATGAATGGTGATAAGGATGGTAAAACATTTTGAGTATAATTATCACCACTAGATTACATATTTGATTGTGGTAAAAAGGGGAAAATTTTAGATTGTATACATTAATAAAATGAAAATTTAAGGAAAAAGCATAGGACTGTACAACACAAACAGTAAACCCTAATATAAACTGTAGACTATAGTTAATGGAATATTTATAATAATACTGTCACCAGTTGTACCAAAGCTACCACACTGATGCAAATGGTTAACAGTAGGGGAAACTGTATATGAGGGAGGTATATGAGAACTCTGTATTTTCTAAATTATTTCTTAGTAAACCTGTAACTTCTCTAATAAATATATATATATATTTCAAAAATCAAATACTGTTGACTATGTTCGGTCTCTGTACTCACACTAGAAAAACAGAAAAATTTCCTGTATGTAACACAGGAGCATGTTACATACTCATGGTATGAAATGATGTTAAAAAAAAAAAAATTATATAACTTCAAAATTACAAACTGCTCCCTCCCTTACCATGCCTTCACCCCATTATCTACCTGAAATTTATCATAGTTAAGTAAGTTGTCTCAGGTGACACAGTTAGTAAGTAGTAACTATGTAGTACCTATATCTAGTTGACTACAACTCTCAACCATTACAGAAACCTGAAAAATGTATAAAAGAATATGGAAATTGCCAATACATGTTTGTAATATTGCATGTTTACATGCAGAGCAATGAAATTTAAAACAAGGAGATGCATTTATATTTTATATATTTGAAAATATTCTAGATAAAAGAATATCTCATTTAAGAAACTATATAATTAAGAAACTCAATAAAGTGTTTGGAGAATTTTAAATAGTTAAAGCTTCTTTGAAAACAAGCTGACAATGTGTATCAGGAGTCTATAACTGCTTCTCATCTGTAATCCAATACTTATCTTACTTGCAACATTTTAAAAATGTTTAACTATATGTAAGCCTTAATTGTGGCAGTATATATAAGAATTAAAACACAAATGTCAATAATTAATGATTAAATAAATTAGGGAATTCCTTATTAAAATTTTAAATATCCATTAAAATAATACTAATAACTTGTTTTAAATGAGATAGGAAATGCTTGTTTTTATTTATGTAAAATAATACTAACCTACATTATTTACTTTATTGTCACAATTTATGTAAAAATTCACAAAAAATAATGAACAGAAATTTATCATATAGTATAAATTTGTTTCTTGAAAAGGGATTAATTTTTTGCCTTTCATATTCTCTTGCATGTTTTATCTCATATGCTCTAAAATGAATATATAACCTTTATTTTTGCAAAAATACAGAAAGCATTATAAATAGCACATCTTAGGAAAGAGTAGTTACTATTAAAAATACAGAAAAAAACAGAAAGAGAAGCAAATAATATAAAATATAAATGTATTTATTTAATCTATTTATTAAATGTAAAATATTTTAAGTGATGCAAATGGATACTAGAAAGCTTCTACAATTAATGAGCCATCCTAGTTTCATTGGCAATCCTGAAAAAATTATATTTGTAAATGTTTGGAAATGAATACAAATGGTGAAGGCACATCATAGTGTTTGTAACTATCACTGCTCTTATATGGGTATGACAGTGGTTGAAAGGGAGAGTCTAAGGACATATAGATTACTAGAAGAAAAGCTAAAAATTGTACCATGGGTCTATATAACATAATGAAACCTCATGTGAAATATTAGTATGGTTAATATTGTATGTGTTTTGTTTTTAATAAGTCTTATATCTGGTAGAGAGTCTTCCCTCTTGTTTACTTCTTTCGAAATTTTATTTTATTTTTATTGCTTGTTTCCTTGCTTGTTTTTTAGGAGGTACTTGAAATTCAACCCAGGACCTTGTACATGGGAAGCGGGTGCTAAGCAACTTGAGCTACTCTGCTCCCCCATTGGTTTTTGTTATTCCTAATTATTTTACTTTTAACCAATCTTGCTTGAAATTCTGTAAGTTGCTTCAAAGTCATACGTCTTTTTTCAATTATTAAAACATCTTTGTGATAGTTAGGCTAATGTGTCAACTCGGCCAGGTAATTGTATCCAGGTGTTAGGTCCAGCAAGCACTGGGCTAATTGTAATACAAGAGCATTTATGGACTTTGACCACCAGTGAGTTTACTGCATGGATGGCCGATTACATCTGCATCAATTAGGGAGATTGCATCAGCAATGGGTGATGCTTTTATCTAATCAGTTGAATACCTTAAAAGGGGAAGTGATTTCAACATTCAGAAAGAATTTCCCAGCTTGTCTTTGGACAGTCAAATTCTCCCAGAACTCATCAAGGACCTTTCATTGGACTTTCATCGGAACACCTGGTTTGCAGCCTGCCTGTGGAACCTGGACTTTTGCATCCCCACGGTTGCCTGAGAGACTCTTATAAAATCTCATATTATTGACAGATATCTCCTGTTGATTCTGTTTCCTGAGAGAGCCCTGACTAATATAGCTTGGTACTGGGAGTGGTTCTTGAGGAACAGAGTCTTAAACACGGGATGTCTGAGGTGGTTCTGGAAGTTTTGTAATTGACTCTCTACTCTAATTGGACTCAAAGGTACTAATGATTCCCTTTCCAATAATGAAAAGGTAACTAATAGTCCATGGCATGAGCTGGCAATAAAGATATGCAAAATATCATCCCTGAAGTCCCCTACTTCCATGCTTATAAGAAGCAAGGATCTGGGTGAGAGTGTTTTTAACAACTTAACAGAAATTTTGCGGAGTGAGGGCTATTATGGATGGAAAGGCCAAGTGGAAGCTTCTAGAACTGCCCCTGCCTAGTAAAATAGTAAGTCAAAGGCAATACCGGATTCCTGGAGGGGTTGCAGAGATTAGTGCCTCCATCAATGATTTGAAGGATGCAGGGGTGGTGATTCCCACCACATCCCCATTTAACTCTGCTATTTGGCCTGTGCAGAAAACAGATGGATCTTGGAGAATGACAGTAGATTATCTTAAACTTAACCAGGTGGTGACTCCAATTGTAGCTGCTGTCCCTGATGTGGTATCATTGCTACTAGGCTTTAGTAGAGATGGAACGCTTAACCATGGGCCATCAAGTTATCATGAGACCTGAATTGCCTATCATGAGTTGGATGTTTTCTGACACACAAAACCATAAAGTTTGGCGTGAACAGCAGCACTCCATAATATAGTGGAAGTGATATATACAAGATAGGGCTTGAGTGGGTCCTGAAGGCACAAGTAAGTTACATGAGGAAGTAGCCCAAATGTCCATAGTCACTACCCCTGCCAAGTTACCTTCTCTTTCCCAGCCCACAGCTTTGGCCTCTTGGGGAGTCCCTTACAATCAGTTGACTGAGGATGAGAAAACTCAGGCCTGGTTTAAAGATGGTTCTGCACAATATGCAGGTACCACCCAAAAGTGCATAGCTGCAGCACTGCAGCCCTTTTCTAGGACATCCTTGAAGGATAGCGGTGAGGGCTAATCCTTCCAGTGGGTAGAACTTTGAGCAGTGCACCTAGTTGTTCATTTTGCTTGGAAGAAGAAATGGCCAGAGGTGCATTTGTACACTGATTTATGGGCTGTTGCCAATGGTTTGACTGGATGGTCAGGGAATTGGAAGAAACATGATTGGAAAATTAGTGACAAGGAGGTCTGGGGAGGAGGTATGTGGATAGACCTTTCAGAGTGGGCAAAAAACATGAACATATTTGTGTCCCATGTGAATGCTCAACAGAGGTTGTCTTCAGAGGAAGAAGAGTTTAATAATCAAGTGGATAAGATGACCTGCTCTGTCACTGATGCTCAGCCTCTTTCCCCAGCCACTCCTGTCATTGCCCAATGGGCTCATGAACAAAGTAGCCATGGAGGTAGGAATGGAGGTTATGCATGGGCTCAGCAACATGGACTTCCTCTCACCAAGGCTGACTTGGCTACAGCCGCTGCTGAATGCCCAATCTTCCTGCAGCAGAGACCCACACTCAGTCCCCAATGTGGCACCATTCTTCGAGGTGACCAGCCTGCTACCTGGTGGCAGGTTGACTATGTTGGGCCACTTCCACCATGGAAGGGGCAGTGATTTGTATTTACTGGAATAGACACAAACTCTGGCTATTGGTTTGCATTTCTGGCATGCAATGCTTCTTCCAAAAGTGCCATCTGTGGACTTACCAAATGTCTTATCTACTGCCATGACATTCCACACAGCATTGCTTCTGATCAAGGAACCCATTTCACAGCAAATGATGTGCGGGAATGGGCACATGCACATGGAATTCACTGGTCTTACCATGTTCCCCATCACCCTGAAGCAGCTGGATTAATAGAACGGTGGAAGGGCCTTTTGAAGACTCAATTACAGCACCAACTAGGTGGCAATACCTTGCAGGGCTGGGGCAATGTTCTCCAAGAGGATGTGTATGCTCTAAATCAGCATCCTCTCTATGGTGCTGTTTCTCCCATAACCAGGATTCATGGGTCCAGGTATCAAGGGTTGGAAATGGAAGTGGCACCACTCACTATTACCCCTAGTGACTCACTACGAAAATTTTTGCTTCCTGTTCCTGCAACCTTAAGCTCTGCTGGTCTACAGGTTTTAGTCCCAAAAGGAGGAGTGCTGCCACCAGGGAACACAACAATGATTCCATTGAACTGGAAGTTAACACTGTCACCTGGCCACTTTCAGTTCCTCTTACGTTTGAATCAACAAGCAAAGAAGACAATTATTGTACTGGCTGGCGTGATTGATCCTGACTATCAAGGGGAAAATAAGACTACATCTACATAATGGGGGTAAAGAAGAGTTTGCCTGGAATGCAGGAGATCCTCTAGGGCATCTCCTAGTACTGCCATGCCCTGTGATTAAAGTCAATGGAAAATTGCAACAAACCAATTCAAGCAGGACTAACAATGGCCCAGAATCTTTAGGAATGAAAGTTTGGGTCACCCCATCAGGCAAAGAACCATGGCCAGCTGAAGTGCTTGCTGAAGGTACCAGGAACATGGAATGGGTAGTGGAAGAAGGTAGTGATAAATATGAACTTCGACCATGTGACCAGTTACAGAAACGAGGACTGTAGTAGTCATGAACCCTTCTTCCTTGTTTCGTTATTATTATGATTGTATATGTACACAAAATGAATTTCTTTTTCTTCCCTACCCTTTTCCCTTATCATATGAAAAGTTGTATTAATTTCACATAATAATATTTAAAGATGTCAAGTTTAAGAGTGAATATTACCCAAGGACTTGCACCTATTCTGTGGGGAATTAATGCATTTCCAGTTGTACACAGGGGAGTTGAACATTTTTAGGCATAAATATATATGTATGCTTGTCTGTCATTGTTTTTCTTAGAGACTAAGTATGGGTTAGTGTAATGTATATGGTTGCCGAGTTAACAAGGGGTGGACTGTGATGGTTAGGCTAATGTGTCAACTCGGCCAGGTAATTGTGTCCAGGTGTTGGGTTCAGCAAGCAGTGGGCTAATTGTACCACAAGAGAATTTATGGATTTTGATCACCAGTGAATTTACTGCATGGATGGTTGATTACATCTGTATCAATCAGGGAGATTGCATCAACAATGGTTGATGCTTTTATCCAATCAGTTGAATACCTTAAAAGGGGAAGTGATTTCAACATTCAGAGAGAATTTCCCAGCTTGTCTTTGGACAGCCAAATTCTCCCAGAAACTCGTTAAGGACCTTTCATTGGGCATTCATCGGAACCCCTGGTTTGCAGCCTGCCTGTGGAACCTGGACTTTTGCATCCCCACGGTTGCCTGAGAGACTCTTATAAAATCTTATATTATTGACAGATATCTCCTGCTGATTCTGTTTCCTGAGAGAACCCTGACTAATACAATCTTCATATTATATCTTTCATTTATTATTTTCCTCCAGTCTCTCTGTATCTGGAGTCTACAGCCCTTATTGTGGGGCAATCTAGAACAATAATCACCTAAAATGAAATAAATCCTTTTCACTTTCAAATATGTCCTGAAATATTAGCTATGATATTTATTCCCCCTCTTATTTGAGAGTCTTATTATTGATGACCTGGTTATCTCATCATTGGCAGTCCCAAATTTTTAAATTTTATTTTACTGGGATCCTATTAGAGCCAAATTTATGAAAAATACAGAGTAGACCACCAGGCATGGAGCATTCCACAGGCAAAAATGCAGATGTGTCTCTCTTGTATGACCCATATAACATATGCGTTTGCTTATTTTTTAATTGGCTGATAAACTTATGGATATCAGTGGTCACACATTTCTGGTTGAAATTCTAATTTCCTCTTGTGCAGCACACTGCCTGAACAAGAATGGTAGATGCTGAAATTTTACCTTGCTTGCACACTAACAAGTTATCCTGCCCCATTTCATGAATGCAGGCAAAAAACCTGAGACTCCTGGATGAGACACCAAGAAATTTATTATCACGGCAGTGCAGTCTACAAGAGTTTCATGTTTGTCCTGGTTCCCCATTCCCCCCTATGTTCTATGAATATGATGCAAGTAAGCCTAGTAGGATGTTGTTAACACAGTGTTTTTTTGTCCCAGTTGAGGAACCCTGAGCTTAGGAAATCACAATGTTTATAATGGACTGCAATTACACCTCACCAATTTTTTTTTCCTGAAGAGAGATGTTATCTTTAATTTTTTATAGGACGTCAAATAAACTTGTCCTCTGCTTGATAGGTAGATATTATCTCTTTCTTCCAAGGATGTTTATATGGCAAACTTCATCCAAAAGATAGCCTAAAACAGATAGCTGTCAGTCCATCTTATGGCAAGATGTTAGAAATGTGAGAGACTCATAGGGACTTGTTTCTACCCATTGCAGACCATGTCTTTATATATGCTTGTGGAATAAAAATATAAATAAAGGAATAAATAATTGAATCATTGGTTATGTTCCATCACATTCACATATGTTCATGCACCTATCTATACAGTTTGGCTTATTTGGAGATACACACAAATATATGTACTATTTAAGTTGAAAGAAGCAGTATATACGCACTTTATATATCTGAATTTGTATGCATGAATGATTAGCATATTTGCAAAAATATTTAGACATGTTACAAGAGGTGTTTCTTAAAGTACAACCATCTAACATTATTCCATCTCTACTAATGATATAAACCTGCTGTATGTTTTTTTCATGCAATTAGACACAAGTTGTGAAATCAATGCTACGTCTAAATGTAGAAAATTATATATAGAGTGCATTTTTCAATAAGTAATTAAAAATTCCTATTTACTGAAATTATATGGGTAAATTATGAATTATAACATAAATAAAATAATAAAAGTATAAATTTTCATAGTGCATTCAATTATATGTGCTCATATGAATGCTAATGTGTGTATATGTAAGTATGTATGCATATTTATTTTGTATCATGTCTTCCAATAAAGTCTAATTCATTTCATTTGATAACAAGGAGGCAACCTCTGTTCCCACCAAAGCTGTTACTGAGAGTCTGAGTCTAGTGTTATCACAATCAGTCCTTTTAGCACTATCAGTTCCTTCCATCTGACATGACCCAAAGCAGTGTTCATTTGAAGAGAAGAGATCCGCTAGTCACACCCCCTTTTGATCCCAGGTCTAGAATGTATACCTTCTAACCTTAGCACGGAAAACTCAAAGCAGGCTCATTGATTCTTAAATCTCAGCCATATTCTGTATTCTATGACTTGGGAACACCTCAGAAATTCTCGGTCTTTTTGTCTTTTAGTGGAATGTATCCTTCTTAGAATTGAGGTGCTTTTTCCAACTGATCAAGTCACCATGTTCTGCTTCTTCTACATCCAGTCAGTGTAACAAGCACCGTAAATTGATATCACAAAGTCAAAAAAGGGGAAATAGGGCACAATTTTTCTTTTCCCTTTTACTTTCTAAATTACATCAAAACTTTCTTACCTTCTTTCATTGTGTTAACCACAGAAAATGAGGAAATTGGTAACTCCTATTTCTGTACTCCATTCTCTCAACTGTCCAGAAATAAGGCTCTAAATTCTTTTTCAGTCTGACAGTTTTCCCCACATCTCTTCTCCTTCTTTCCTACATTTTGGTTTATGTTAAACTGCTGAAAGATTCAAACTTTGCCTTTGATAGATACAGAAACATTTGGAAGTTTAACCAAGCCTATATTTCAAGTACCTTTAATCTCAAGAGACTCAGGAAAATCAACTTTGTGACTCAATTTTGTTAAGGAACCTCACAGTTATTAGTAATTTATACCCTCCATTTGAGAGAGTAAGGCCATTGATTCAACAAAGATGAACAGCAAGGTTTCCAAATCGTCCAAAAGCATTTAAAAATTAGTCCAGTTATATGAAAGACATTTAAATTTCATGTTAACTTATTTACATGAGACTTAGTAATGGTGATTTCTTTTATTGCTCTTATATTTACATTTCAGCATAAATTTACATTTCAGAGGAGATAATACAAATAAGCAATAGAATGATGAACTTTATTTTGCTGAATTTTAGAGTTGAACACCTAAAAATTATCTGGTCATTTAGGAAATGGAAGTCATTTTGCACAAAAGAAAGTTATTGAAATTCCATGATATATCTTTGTTATATACTTACTATTCAATTAATATATTTAATATATTTATTAAGAATTACTAAAAATACTACACATTCTCAATTGTTGCTATTAAATTTTACAATCACCTTTACCTCATTAAATAGGCTAATATACTGTACTAGCGCAACAGGTTTTCATACATCTTACTTAAATCCCAATGCACTGCACAAGGTTATTCCATGGAAATGATGTTTATTGAGTCATTATTCTGTCATTATAAATGTTTAAAATTTTGTCTTTAAGAATCAAATAACTTTGGTTGTTTATTAAAGTCAGCAGATCACCTTTATTTAATACCCAAGTGAAAATACTAGAAGACAATTGCATAATGTAAACAGAAAAAGAAGTGTAAACCATCCATATTTTAATATAAATATGGCTTTATTCTGCTGAGATTTGGGGCAAAGAATTCTTTAAAAAGTAACTATTTCATAGCCGTTTTTGACATTTACTATACTTGAATTGAGAAACTTGTTGTAGTTTAAAACCTCATTTGGTCAGGAGTTGTAATGTTTTGCTGCCTGTAATTCACTTTGGAAAATTAAATTTTAAGTACTACAATTTGTATTTCAGTGTAGTTGTAGCTAATCTGCTGACAATTCTTCTAAATCACCAAATGATGTTTAAGTAGCAAAAACATGCCTGTGTAAAATTCCATCAAGGCAAAGTTCTGAGAACTGAGGGTTTTTTTTCACAATAATTTAATTTATTGTACACTCATTTGTTGACAAAACCTAACCTGAACTGATATAAGGTTCTTCATAATATTCATTTACTTTATTTAGTGTGGATTTTTATGTATTTTACTGAAGATATATTGATGTGTTTGATTAAGGAGAACTGTCCAAACCCTGCTGAGGAAATTGCACCATATGACCCTTCTGAAATCTGAAAATAATTATTAATCCTGAAACACGTCCAGTCCCAAGGTCTTCAGATACATAATTTGTGGATCTAAAACATGATTCCTTTTCATAAAATAAAGCAGCCAACAAACCAAAAAGTATATACTTTCAAATATTTTGTACATATATGTATAAAAATAGATAATTATATAAAAGGATATATGCCATTCTGTTAATGTTATCTAAATCAGTTGAAAAGGAGGTGAATAAGATTAGAGACTGACACTGTAATTTACATATCTTTGATTATCTCCTTAGTTGAAACAACTCATTAATTTGGTAATTTCAATGTTTTAATTAATAATTTAACTGACAACCATTTTCCTTACTATATATTTGACTGATGTGAACAGAATCTTTGATTCCATTATGCTTAAAAGGTCAACAAAATCTCAAATACAACTTTTTGCCAACCTTGAAAATGTCTTTGACTAGTCCCTCTATCAGTCAGTTCTCACTGGCTTCAACCCCCACTATATTTACTGGCCTACTTATCTCTCTCCAGGAACCTGTCCTCTGAGAGCTGCCAGTTGTTTATTTCAAAATTACTATTAATTTTGAATGTAAAACAATTTAATTTTTCTTAAACTCCACTTCTCCATCGCATGCCTAAGGGACTAAATTTTTTCTATTGAAAATGGAATAACTGCAGGTATATTTCTCTTGGGATATTTTTTAACCTGTCACAATAAAAATACTTTATTCTGAATACATGTGTATATATATTGAATAAGGAGGAAGGAGGGAATATAAATAAATCATGAGAAGTATGCTTCTAACCTCAATGCACCTTGGCAAGAATTATAATGAATGTTAGTATTAGGAATAATACAGTAGTGACAATTATACAAACAGAAAAACAGAGTTATAAGATTGTGTTCATACTATTTTAAATTTATGTAAATTAAATGTTTATTATATATAAGAAATAGTCAAATAGGACTTAGTTGTGCTATTTAATAACTGTACTTATTTATTTTATTAAATTCAAAATACAGAAAAATCAGTTTTTAAAAATTACATTTAATATTTTAAATAATGAGGTTAGCCATATTTATATAATTGCCTCCTGATCATTTTATACTTTACATATAAATTCTACTATGTAAACACTTATTTTTTTATAGTATAGGTTATTGAAATCTATAAGGTAAGTGCATTCAACTACCTGTCATTAGTAGTGAAGATTTTTAAAAACAGTGAATCCATTGGAATGTCTAAGTATGTATGTAGTATGTAACTACCTATATTGTGGTCATTGTTGAAGAGAATAACAGCTAATCGGTAAACAGAGAAAAATTCCTCATTAGACTCTGACTTCAATCTATGGTAATGCAGTCAATTCCTAGGATGCAAGATACACTTATTTAATTCAAGGAAATAAATCAAATGCCTATGCCAAACACAATTCCTTTCGTGATATTTAAATTTCTAGTTTATTCAGATGAATGTAGACTGTTTTATGATTTCTTATTTGAATATTGAATATGGTTTTTGACATATATTTTTAAAAAAACATTCACTTTTGTAATCAGATTAATTTTTATTTGAATCCACTGAACAAATGTCATTAGTGAAACTAACTTATATAATTTATCATTATAAATTTATGTTGATATCTATTTTCTGGTTTTGTATTAAAAACCTAGGCAACCCCTAGGTTTAAACCACAAATGTGTTTTCTGGAATCTTTAGTATTGTTTTGCTTATGGAAAACATCTCAATGTTTTATTTTAGGTCATGAGGGCTAGATTGTTATCTTTGGCAGCTTTACACAGCCATAAATGGATTTCTTTCTCTCCTGTGGTTAGACAGTAGTACCTACAGCAGCAAAGCTCTCTAATGAAATACCTGTGGACTGAAAAAGAGAATGCATCCAGGAAGCATGCTAAATGATGGTTTCTCACAATGCCCTAATTATATATATAATAATAATAATATGTATGGTATTATGGTCTTAACTTCCTCAAACATGGGCATGTAATTTTTTTAGTGGAGTGAGTTCTTAAACAGGAATTTTTCTTTTATTTGTTATGCTTATGATAAGCCCTTTAAGAACATTAATATGCAGCTTTTATGGTCTGTGTTTAGAAATGTTATGCTTATGAACTAAGTGACAGTATCAATTGTCATACACAGTGACCATATATCAAGGAATTACACTAGCATTAGGTAGAACAGCAGGTCCATTTGTTCAAATGCTCACTGAACATATGAGTGATTTTCTCTAACAAGGTCCCCAGGGAACCAACTTGTATCCATCACTGCCTGCATGCTAACTGGAAGATAACTATTTTAAACTCCTGCTAAAATATGTGTTGTTTTAGGATTGAAATAGCATATATGTCAGGAGCTGGAAGGATATATACTGCTTTAGTACATACCAAAGACAATCTTATAGAAACCAGTAACTGTTGATTAATTAGATCGTTCTTTGTGTTTTTATGTTTATTATTATAAATATATAATGATAACAAATACGAATTAAATTCCTTAAGATACTTTTCACAGAAATTAGGCACTTTGATTTTCCTAAAATGTGTAATACAATTGCAATTTTTAATGTTCCAATGTATAGAAAATATATACATATTCCTACATAAGGCATTATATAAAGATGTTAATATTTTACTGAATTTATTTACTACTTCAGAAAATTAGATCCTTTCTTTCTTGGGGCCTATAGTCTAGTTGTAAAAAAGCTTTTTATTGATTAATATTGAGGCAGACATCTTAGGGCGTGACCTTATGACATTGTAAAATCTCCTTCCTTTGAATGGGGGGCAGGGTGAAGTTGCGGGCTGTTACTTGTTTTCAAACAACAAAATATAGCAAAGGTGATGGGTGGTCCTCAGATTCAGTTAAATTATTTCAAGGATGATGGGATGTCACTCCTTGATGAGATTGTATTTTGTAAAAGTCCATATTAGCATTCTGGAACACAAGAAATTCTCCTTACTGGCTTTGAAGAAGCAAACTGACAAGTTATTAACTAACTTTGGAGACAGTGAAGAGGGCCATGTAATGGGAGACTGCAGGCTGCTATTTAGACCTTTCAGAGAGCTGCCTTCAGCCATAGTCTGTAAACACCTGGAGCCCTCAGTCGTACAGCTGAAAGGAAATTAATTCTGCCAACAACTTGAATGAACTTGGAAGCAGTCTCTAAATGAGATGCAACCCAGACAACTTGAACCCTGTGTTGAGAGAAAATGAACAGAGGACCCATAGAAGCTATGCCTGAATGCCTAATCCATGGAAAACTTTAGATACAAAAGTTTGCTTTTAAGCCATTGGGTTTGTTGCAATTTGTTATTCAGCAGAGAAAATTAATGCAATTTGGATATTTTCATGCAAAATTAATATTAGTAAATTGGCTTGAACACTTTGGAGTGCCATTAGTATTCTGTCACTTTGGCCATAAACTCTGGGCTCAGGTTACCTATCATCAATGTGGTTGAAATGTCAGGAATTCTTTGAAATAATATAAAAGTAAGAGTCCAAAAGTCCAGAGCTATGGAAATGTAGAATGTTTGAACTTCTAAGCCATCCCATGACCATAATTCTGAGAAGCTCAGAGAATATTTCCTTCATTAGGGCATTAAAGTTTCAGGGGATTCTAGTATTCTTAGAACACTCTGTTATGACTGCCTTCTGTAGGCAGGAGATGACAGTAGGAGATGTTGACACGGAAATAGTTTCTCTTGCCTCAATTAGACTAATGGGATTCAGGTATACCATAGGTTAGTGATGGTGCTTAACTCTCAGAAATAAGGGGGAAGAGGTAAATGGAGTATTTTGATGCACAGGCTAATTAGTCATCAGAACCCCAGGAATAAGCAGGTAAGCAGCCAATTAAGAAATCTCTTGACCTATATTGCTGGATAAATACTAGGCCTGTTGAACAGATACTAAATGTAAATAGACATAGAATAGATTTATGGCCTTTTAATTTGTTTTAAGTCCTAGTCTGTTTACATCCCCAGAGATCATCAATAAACAGGAAAGCTGAGTCTTTCCTCTACTGTAACCACAGATCTATACTTGGACCCTTTTCCGAAGCCTTCCCCAAAGTACGTGTAACTATTTATCAGGTGATTGCATTGAAGAAAAGAGAAAATGAGCACTTAATGGTATTAAAAGATGCTGGTTCTGAATTAATACTAATCTTTGGTGACCAATGTATTACCACAGTCCAACAGTTATAGTAGCAGACTCTGGGTGATAGTATAAAAGTTTTCTGGCTATCTATTGCTGTGAATCTCTAAAACATGGTGAAAACAATCATTTATTTTGTTCAAAAATCTTCAGTTTGGGCAGGGTCTTACAGGCCATCTCATCTCTGCTCCATGAAGCATCTGGAAAAATAGCTGAGTTGGGACTGTTGGATATACTTCCAAGAGGAGTCACTTACAAGTCTATTAAGTTGCTGCTGACTGTCAGCTCAGAACTTAGACTAGGCAGTTGGCCAGTTATCTCTGTCCCATTCCAAGTGGGTTTCTAAGCAGGGTAGCGTGGTCTACTTCACAATATGATGACTGGGTTCCAATACGAAGAATTTCAATGGGAGGAGAGAGACAATATCCCAATCTACTGTGGATACAGTGGGACTGCACACCTAAACTTTGCTGCTTTCCCAAATCTCAGAATTTATATAGGGGGAAACTGCAATGGCTCAAGTGATTGGGCTCTTAGTCTACCATTTCGGAAGTCCAGGGTTCAGTTCCCGGGGCCTCCTGGTGAAAAGGCAGGCAGGCCCGTGTGTCGAGCTGGCCCAAGTTTAGAGCTGGCCCTCATGGAGTGCTGGCCAATGTGGAGTACTGGCCCATGCAGGAGTGCTGGCCCATGCAGGAGTGCTGGCCCATGCAGGAGTGCTGGCTCACGTAGGAGTGCTAACCTACGCAGAAGTGCTGGCCCGTGTGGAGAGCTGGTGTGGCAAGATTACACAACAAAAAGACACAGAGGAACAATAAGAGACACAGCAGACCAGGGAGCTGAGGTGGCGCAGGGGATTGAGCACCTCTCTCCCACTCTGGAAGGTTCCAGGATCGGTTCCCAGTGCTATCTAAAGAGAAGACAAGCAGACACAAAAGAACACATAGAGAGCTGACAGTGAAGGCAAAACAAGGCCGGTGAGGAGATAAATAAATCTTAAAAAAAAAATTATATAGGAATAGTTATAGTTAATAACAAGCAGAATCTCTACATTAGTTCCCTGAACCATTATTTTGGAATAAGTTAAGTGGAAGAACCTCAATTTCTGCTGCTTCTACCTCCAAGCAAAAAATGGTAAGCAAAAAAGAATATAACACCCAAAGAAGACTTATAGAGATTATTACCACCAATAAAGACTGTAAATTTGCATGGTTAATTATTTCTACCATGGCCACATTTTTTAAAAAATCACTGCTTTGAAAATTACAAAAGAAAAATATGTTAGACAGAATATTGTACAATATTTGTATTTAAATCACAAATAATTACTGGAAATCCAAAAACTAGTTTATGCTCAATTATGTGTGGATCTATAAAAAGGTGTACAAATGGGAAACACTTGCTATCTAAAATCTAAGTATAACATAGCAAGTATTTATGTCAAATTCTCATGTAAACATCAGACTCACAAAGTAATATAACTTTGATTAATTAATTAATTAATAATTAGTCTTTGTTTATGAAGTGTTAAGGATACTGTGGAGCATGAGAAACAACCTTTTTGACCTCAGGAATCTTTTAGGGTAATTGGGAAGGCAGAAAATAAACAAATAAAAATCACTCTTCATTGCATATTTTACCTGGCAATCATAATTTAAAACAAAATTATTTTTAAGTAGCTTATATTCTCTAAAGTATTTGAAATGTGAGATAATAGAATAACATAAGAAATGCTCCCCTCAGAATGTTAAAACTGTATATAAGATACACATTTTACAGGTAATCAGTTCAGTAATAACATTTTATGATTTGTTATTATTCAATCTGTTGTATTCAAACACAGGGACCTGAAAAAGAGAAGGATTTCCTTGTAATTTGCATATGATTTTACTAGGATGCTACTTCAATAAAGTATGCCAGGAGGCAACAGAGAGGTGTTTTGAGACATACAGACAGCAGGAGGTTGAAAAAATGGAAAATATTAAGGGACAAATCAAATAAATAGCTTAGCAATATGGTGGAAGATCCCACAATTTCAAGACATGCAGAAAAAAGCTCTCTTAACATGTAGCTATAATTTAAATGTTGTAGAAATACACTATTTTGTTCAGCAGCGTTTTTCTGAACAGAGGTCATTAGGATGGTCTTTTCTTCCTCAAATTCTATGATAACTAGAATATTTCAAATTTAGATTTCCAAAGACTGTGGGGCAGTTTGAAGCAATTTTGGACACCAGAAAATCATTCCTTTAGGGCTAATCCACTACTGTGTAAGTGAAACCATTTGATTAAATTACTTTATTATGGCCCATTGATTATATTGCATGACCCAGAATGGGTCTTAATCCACTTACAGGAGTCCTTTATAAATGGAGGAGAAAAAAGCCATAGATATAGATAGAAAACTTCAGAGACAGAGAAGAACCCAGGAGCTGAAATCAATGAACACAGAAGCTGAGAGGAAGCTACTTTAGCCAAAAACTTAAGCAAAGAGGCCCAGAGGAGAGGGAAGAGTCAAGTGGACGCTGCCTTGTACCTGATTGCCCACATCTGCAGCTCAGGGAGAAGGCATCTCCTGATGATGCCTTGATCTGGACACTTTCACAGCCTCAAAACTGTAAGCTTTTAACCTAATAAATCCCCATTGTAATAGCCAACCCATTCCTAGTATTTTGCTCCCAGCAGCTTTTAGCATACTAAAACAGACTGATTATTTTGATAATGTAAGCAAGCACTGCTACCCCAAATATGAGAATTTTTAAGCAATTTTGGTATGTATAGATGCAAAATATAAAGTAACAAATATCCAAATTAAGTTTGATATATTTGTGTCATTCCTACAATTTAAATTAATGTTTTTTGTTACAAATCTTTCCTTTAAACATTCTCAATAGTAACATAAATTCTATTGGAGAAGCCACAGTACAAATTGGAAACACTTTTTATAGTCATAAGTAAAAATTTAAATACATTCATATTTACCACTGATTGCATGCAAATCTTCTAATACATCTTACCTTATTCCTGTCATTGAAAAGAGGAATGGGGAATTACATTTATTACAGTAACTATTTTCCTCATATTTAAATGCCGAATTCTAAATCAATGACAAGACCACAAATTGGTTAGTTTACATAATGTGCAGAAGTATAGAATGAAAAATCTGCAACATAATTACTGGCAGTTGAATAATGAATAATTTGAGCATGTTCAAACAAGTCCATTAATGTGGCACATGAATTCATGAACATTTATGAGCAATTAATATTCTGAAAGTTAGCGGAACTGGATATCTTGCATTATCTTTTTTAAGGTAGAGTTTTTTACATGTTGTGACCAAGTTAACTATACATGGTTTTACACTTTTCATTTTCCTAATAAATTTAATTTTTATATTTTTGAAATCACAAATAAACTTTAGTGCCCATAAATTTAGATATTACATATTTTGAAATCACAAGCAGTTGTTCACCAAGTTTTAGCACACCTCAAGTACCCATCAGACAAAAAGAAATCATTAGATTCCCAACCAGATGATCCTTAATATCCCAGAAAAATGTTCATGGTATGTTGAATTAAGTACTGCAGAATAATTTTTTTTTTTTAAAGTTCTTAATCTATTCCTGCAGGTGTGACTCATTGTAAATAGGAAAATTTGAAGATGTTATTTTTAGTTAAGATGCAGCCCAACAGAATGAGGTTGGGTCTTATTCCCATTAATGAAGGCTTTATGTAGGGAAAACCATGTGGAAAAACAGAAGGCAGAACTCAATGTAAACTAGAATACAAAAGAGAGGATGTTGCCTTGTGCATTGCCATGTGATAGAAAAACCAAGGACCCAGGGATCACATGAAGACAACCAGAGCTCCACTATCTGTGGGAAGTATGGCAGTTTGAAGTTCTTTTATGAACCCCCAAAACAAAAAAGATTATATTTTGAACTAATCCATTCCTGTGGGTGTGAGACCCCTTCAATTGGACTCATCAGTGAGGCATGACTCAAGTTGAGTCTCCCCCCTCTTGCTGAGTCTGCTGTAAATGGAAACACACAGAGGAAAAGGGAGCTCTGCTATATTTGATCCAGTCATGTGAGAGAAAAAGGAATCCACCATATTTGATCCTCCAATGTGAGAGAAAGGATTCCAGTTTCACCCACAGCTGAGCTGCAAGGAGAGAAGCTCCAGAGACGTTCACATAGCTGAGGCCTAGAGAGATATGAGCCATATATCTGACAGCTTGCATTTGAACTCAGGAAGAAATTGGAGCAGCTGAGACTAAGAGAGGAGGTTCAGATCAGGGTTTCTTAACAAGGGGTCCTTGAGTTTGAATTGAAATTCCAAAAATATTATTCTTGGGGGGACATGTTGGTGCAGGTATGATGTATTTATTAAATAATGCACAGTGTAGCGTGGATTTAGTAAGGGGTCTGTGGATTTCACCTGACTGGCAAAGGGGTTCATGGAACAAAAAATGTTAAGAACCGTTGGTCCAGGTAGTGACAAGCCTCATTCCTGGTTGTCTGGATCTGAGCTCTGGGAGACATAGATTCTGGAGGGGAAGGTAGAGACCTTGGCAGAGATCAGCCATGTGGCCAGACATCAGCATAAACAGTAGCTGACTTTGGTGAGAAATCACCTCTGATGGTGCTTTGATTTGGACATTTCACAACCTTGGAACTGTAAGCTTTTACTCCAAATAAATCTCTTTTAGAAAAGCCAACCTATTTCTGTTACTTTGCATCAACAGCCCTTTGGCAAACTAAAACAGGGAGACTTAGCATCATCTTGCTAACACCTAAATTTTGTACTTCCAGCCTCAGAACTACAAGCCAATAAATTATCATTGCTTGAGCCAACCCACTATATGGTATTTGTCCTAGCAGCCTGAATCTAATAAAATATTAAATCAGATTCTCAAGATAAATAATATTCTTTTGGTTTAAAAGATACCATCTCAAAGAATTTATGCAATGAGTTGGAACAATGATGAAGCAACAGAAAAAAATAAAAGCGTTACCATTTCCTCAAGTCACTTTAGAATATCTTGAAATAGTATTTTTAAACAAAAATATTATTAAAGAGCTACAAAAAAACCTTAATTACCAACCCTTAATCTTCATGAGTGATTTTTTTCTTCTTTTTAAAACAATGTTTTGAATCTCAGAGAAAATATTTAAGAGTTCCTTTGATTCAATATCAAAGGCAATAATTTTCAAATTTTTCTTTACGTCATATTTAGATTTAGGTGAATAACCTTCAAGAAGACAACTTTATTTTATCATTTCTAGTATACTTTTACATAATAGGCTTTAAGTAGGATTTCATATATATATATATATATCAATATTTAAAAGACTTTACAAAGTACCTTCTTTCACTAAACATGAAAAAACCTTTATGTAATTAATATTATTTTTCTTCAAAACCAATATTTAATCTCACTCCAAAAACCATATAAATTTGAATGCCCAAACTAAAGGTTTATTGAGAATAGCTTTATTTTCTTTGTAGTTATTTGCTTTATCATCTAGTTATAGCAAAGCTTCTTCCCCAATGAAGCTTCAACAATGAAAGACATTGTACATGCCACAAGATTTTAATTTAAATTTCAAATGAACAATTAAGAAAGGCCTCAGCTGAAAAATTTTAGAAAGATAAGTATATCATGAAAAAGTCATAGTTTATTAAGTATAAATATCTTTATATATTTATTTCAGAATGAATGAATGGCTTTTCATATTGAATCTATTCTGGGAACAGATGTGTATGCAAATACAGAAACACACACACATAGAAACACACAAAGTATAGATGATTTTCATGAGCTCACACTTGTTGATGAGGTGGAGGGAAGGGTACATTAGGCACAAGGGATAAAATCTATAGCATGAAATGACTGTATGGACATATAGGATTTTAAATGTTAAAATGGAATATTTAATAAATTGATTTTGGAACTGAGAAGTGAGACAATTTGTTTCAGAATTTAACACAAAGCAATTCCTAAGGACATGAAATATTATTTGAGTCAAAATCCTTGGTTGCTGACTAGCTGGGTGGATGGAGAGATAATGTGTACAGAGAACATTCAAAGAAAAGGTGTGCAATAGTATGAATTAAGGCAGAAAGCAAGAAATAATTTTAGTCATATTGGATGTAGATTTTTTAAAAAATGGCCTGGCTAGAACAGAATTTGCTTGTTTGAAAATTTCAAAGAAAATGAGGTTACATAAGTAGAAGAGGCTAATTTGTAGAAAACTCGGGATATTAAATAATAATAATAAAGTTGGCCTTCTTCTGTATTGATGCCATAGAAAGCAGAGATTTTGAATCAATATACAAAAAGAGTATGATGAATTAGAGAAATGGCACTTGAGAAATGGGATGATCTGTATGATTGAGATAATCCACAGATAAAGAAATTTTTTATTATTTTTATGGCATTGCCAAAGAAAGAAAAAGAAAAATGTACGTTCTAATTCAGAGAATAATGCCAAAGACAAAGAATGAAAAAAAAAAAAAGAAGATGGAAGTATTAACAAATATAAATAAAAAATGCAAGAGAAGAGACCTTTTGTGGCAGAAATATAGAAGTAAATTTTAAAAAGGCAACATATTTCTTGACAAATATATTTTCAACAGATGTGTAAAACAAATTTTTAACCAGTACATGTGCTAATCTAATATTTTGCACTATTAAATACACTTTGTTTGCAAGAGGAAACACAGGGGACAATCAATCAAACAGGGACTTTCAATCCCTTTGCTATGAATATCAATCTATCAAGGCAACAACTATTGGAGGGAAAGAATAACACAATTAAAACTGTTACTAAATATTATAGCAAAATATCTATAAATAGAAAAGTTTTTAAGTATCGTGCAAAGGAGAATGTTCATAGATGAGTAGCCCTCACAGAATAATATAAAAGAACATTAAAATTGAGTTAATCTTATCCATGCTAAGGAACAGAAAAGAAAAAAAAAATACAATGAAAATGAAAGTCCACCTCAGTGCTTGAGAGCAGGAACCAAAACATCATAGAAATAGCCATAAATACATATATTAAAAAAGAAGAAAGAGCTAAAATTGAAGACCTAACTGCACACTTGGAGGAATTGGAAAAACAACAAACTAAACCAAAGAGAAGTAGAAAGAAGGAAATAACAAAGATTAGAGAAGAGCTAAATGAAATAGAGAATAAGAAAGCACTAGAAACAATAAAGAAAACCAAAAACTGGTTCTTCGGGAATATCAATAAAATTGACAAAACCTTAGCCAGACTAACAAAGAAAAAGAGAAAGCAGATGCAAATACACAAAATAAGGAATGAGCAATGGGATATCACTACTGACCCCACAGAAATAAAGAGTATCATAGGAGGATACTCTGAAAAATTATATGCCAACAAGAATGATAATTTAGAGGAAATGGACAAGTTTCTAGAAACTCACAAACAGCCTACATTGATGAAAGAAGAAATTTATGAACTCAACAGTCCAATTACAAGTAAAGAGATGGACTCAGTCATCAAAAACCTCCCAACTAAGAAGAGCCCAGGACCAGATGGCTTCACAGCTGAATTCTACCAAACATTCCAGAAAGAGCTAAGACCAATTATGCTTAAGCTCTTTCAAAAAATAGAAGTAGAAGGAATATTGCCTAACTCATTCTACGACACAAACATTACACTACTACCAAAACCAAACAAAGATACCACGAGAAAGGAAAATTACAGACCAATTTCTCTAATGAACCTAGATGCTAAAATCCTCAACAAAATACTTGCTAATGACATTCAACAACATATCAAAGGATTATACACCATGACCAAGTGGGTTTCATCCCGGGTACGCAAGGATGGTGCAATACAAGAAAATCAACCAATGTAATACACCACATAAACAGATTGAAAGAAAAAAATCACATGATCATCTCTATAGATGCAGAAAAAGCACTCGACAAAATACAGCACTCTTTCCTGGTAAAAACACGGCAAAAGATAGGAATAGAAGGAAACTTTCTGACTATGATAAAGGGTATATATGAAAAAACAAAAGCTAACATCATCTTCAATGGTGAAACCCTAAAAGCCTTCCCTCTGAGATCGGGTACAAGACAACGATGCCCACTATCACCACTCCTATTTAACATTGTCTTAGCAGTACTTGCTCGAGCACTGAGGCAAGTAAAGGATATAAAAGGCATCCAAATTGGAAAAGAAGAAGCAAAAATTCCATTATTTGCAGACGACATGATCCTATATGTAGAAAGCCCTGAGAAATCTACAACAAAGTTTCTAGAATTTATAAAGGAGTTCAGTAATGTTGCAGGCTATAAGATCAATGCTCAAAAATCAGTAGCATTTCTGTACACCAATAATGAGCAATCTGAGGAGGAAATCAAGAAAAAAATACCATTTACAATAGTAACTAAAAGAATCAAATACCTAGGAATAAATTTAACTAAAGATGTAAAGGACTTATATACAGAAAACTACACAACACTGTTAAAGGAAATCAAAGAAG
>JAQZBX010039185.1:9927-23225 GCA_029593785.1 Cabassous unicinctus
AAAAGACATAGTGTTGGTAGACAAAATCAATATACACAGAAGCAAAGAAAAAAAAAAGAAAAAAGTAAAGGGGTGGGAGAAAAGCAGAAAAAAACGAAGAAATAAACAAACAAAAAACAAATAAAAACCAAACAAACACACAAGCAAGCAGTGGGTTTGGAAGAACAGCATTCCTTCTTGGGCCCTTGTAGAGCCTCTCAGCCTGCCTGTGCTTATCAGTCAATTATCCTGCAGGCTTCTCTCTGCCGGTTTTGAGGCAGATTTTAGGTAGTAAGTTAAAAAAAATTTTTAAAGTAACCTTTATTTTATTTTATTTTTTTGAGAAATAAGAGACCCAAAAGAAGGTCTTTTCTAGACCACCTACTCAGCCGAGGGACCCCTAAATAGGCTCATGGAAACTTATCAAACACTTCCTACTGCCTGAAACCACCAGGGGATATGAAACTCTGATGCTCCTCAGCACAGAACTATAAACTCTACCCTCTCATGAGCCAAGCCTCTGTATCCCAGGGCAGCTAGGTAAATCACACTTCCACAGCAGTTTCACCTCTCCCCTCAGCCCAGTGCCACTTCAAGCCAGCTGGTGTGCTCCCCAAAGATGCAAGGGGGTCCAGGCAACCAAGCCCTCAGAAAGGAAACCCCTCTCCACCCTCTGCCAGAACCCTCCTATTCTCAGAGAATGCTCCCTCTCACTGGGTTGCCAGTGGGAGACAGGGCTCATACTAGCCTTTTGCCCTGAGGGTGGGGCTTAGCTCTCCTCAGCCACAATTTCCAGCTTGGGAAAAATGTACATTTTTTCTCAAGCAATCCACCTCCCTGTCCAGCTCTCTCCAGATCAATGTCCCTAAGGTTCTCACACCGTTGGCTCTCAGAACAACCCATTCGGGCAGGATCCTATGCCCAGTTAGCCATCCTCTGTGATGGAGTTGGTGAGTGCCCACCTAAATCAATGCCATCTTCCCTCTCCCTAGTGTTTTTTATTCTCAATTTCATTTGTTTCTGCTTTAATCTTTGTTATTTCCTTCTTTTTTCTAATTTGTTGTTCTTTTTCTACTTCCTCCAAGTGGGCAGTTAGGTCTTTGATTTTAGCTCTTTCTTATTTTTTAATATAGGCATTTCTGTCTATAAATTTCCCTTTCTGCACTGCTTTTGTTGCATCCCATAGGTTTTGATATGTTGTGTTCTCATTTTCATTCATTTCAAGGTTGTTTTGTATTTCCTTTACAATTTCCTCCTTGACCCACTGATTGTTTAATAAGAATGTGTAGTTTAAATTCAATATTTTTGTGTCTATTTTGGTTTTCTGTCTCTTATGACACAATGAAGCTGTGTGCCTATTTCTCCACATCCTCTCCAGTACTTGAAGATTTTGTTCAATAATGTCCATTCTTTATGGTATGAAGTGATATCTCATTGTCTTTTTGATCTGCATGTTTCGAATGGCTAGTCATGTTGAACATCTTTTCATGTGTCTTTTGGCAATTTGCATTACCACCCAAGAAAAAGATCTGCTCATCTCTTTTGACCATAATTTAATGGGGTTGCTTGTCATCTTTTCATTACATTGTGTGATCTCTTTATGTAACTTAGAGATCAGTCCTTTATCAAATATATGGTTTCCAAACATTATTTTCCCATTTAGTATGCTACCTTTTTACTTTCTTATCAAAGTCTTTTGAAGAACAAAAGTGTTTAATTTTGAGGCAATGCCATTTATCTATTTTTTTCTTTTGTTGCTCATGATATGGGTGTAAGTTCCAGTAACACAACCCCAAGTACAAGATCTTGAAAATGATTCCTTACATTTTCTTTTAAGAGTTTTATGCTTCTAGTTGTTACATTTATTTCCATAATCCATTTTGAATTAATTTTTGTAGAAGGTGTGAGAGAAGTGACCTCTTTCTTGCTTTTAGATATGTATATCCAGATTGCTCAGCACCATTTGTTGAATTAGCTATTTTGATGCAGCTGAGTGGTTTTGGCAGCCTTTTCAAAAATCACTTGACCATAGATATAAGGGTCCATTTCTGAATTCTCAATTCAGTTCCCTTGGTCAATCTCTTTATCTTTATGTCAATATCATGCTTTTTTTTTTTTTTTTTTTTTTTTACCACTGTAGCTAGATAATATGATTTAAAGTATGGAATTAAGAATCCTCCAACTTTGATCTTCTTTTTAAAGATATTTTTTGCTTTTCAGGGCAATTCCCCTTCCAGATAAATTTGGTAATTGACTTTTCCAATTGCATAAAGAAGGATATTAGAACTTTTATTGTGATTGTGTTAAATCTGTAGATCAGATTGGGTAGAATTGAAATCTTCATAATATTTACCATGAACACAGAATATACGTCCATTTATTTAGATCATCATTAGTTTCTTTTAGCAATGTTTTATAGTTTTCTGAATGCTGGTTCTTTATACCCTTAGTTAAATTTATTTCTTCATATTTGATTCTTTTTGTCAACATCATAAATGGAAATTTTTATATAAAATGTTTAATATGGTCAAATGTAGGTATGTGGCAATGGATGGAGTTTATGGCAACTTATAACTAATGTAACAATGACTTTTGATGTATGCATGTGATTGTGGCTGAAAAAAATAGTCTAGGAATATCAATGTTACTTGGATGACTGCTGAAGGATAATTCTGGGGCAGTATAGCAATGATTTTGGAAGTAGATGAGGATTGTTGTTAATAATATAAATACAGGAATATTCTTCAACTATAGGGTATTCAAACTTATATATGATGCTAGAGTTTGTAGGTGTACTTCCAGAGGCTGGAGCCTTGGCCTGCCCATGTGCAAGCTGTGCTGGAATCTCGGTGGAGCTGCAACTCCTACTCTACAGCTCAATGGACTCACCCAAGTCACTTGGTGAGGAGACAATGATGGACAACGGCCATCCCAAGGAATGGAGAGAGCTTGAAGCTGCAGGCAGGATAGTCCCACCCACCATATCCATGGGATATAAGCTCCCTCTCCCTTGGAGGTGGAGTGGACATCACCATCCCAGACTCCTCAGGATTAGGGGAAGAGCTATGGAATAGATTGGACTTACCAGTATTCTCTTGTAGACATAATGTGATTCAAGCATTGGAAGAAATTACAACATTGATGTGGAACCAGGGGCCACTGGATGCTTTAGGGGCAGGGAGAGGGAAAAGCAGGTGTAATACAGGGGCTTATTCAGGACTTGGGAATTATCCTGAGAGACATTACAATGACAGATATAGGCCATTTTACATCAGCATATAGCATTCAGAACTGTGTGGGAGAGAGTGTGGTCTACAATGTGAACTATGGTCCATGCTTAGTGGCAAAGCCTCAGGATCTGTATATCCATTGCAGGTGATATGCCACACTAATGAAAGATGTTTATGTGGGATGTTATGGGAGTGTGGGAGGTGGGGAAAATGGAAATCCCTGTAATTTTTGTGTAACATTTATGTAATCTAAAATTTTTAAAAATATAATTAATTAATTAATTAATTTTAAAAAATTTGGTGGTGAATGGGAAAATATACCTAAAGTAATTTATGGACTATAGTTAAAGTAACATTGTAATCTTTTGGAACAAAAGCAAAATTGTTAGTATATTATCTCTAAAGGTATAAAAATATATTGGGTTTGGTTTTGTGAGATATGAATATGGTAATGCATTTCTTTTCATTAATAAGGAGACCTTAACTATGTCATTTACCTAATCATTGTTTGTCTGTGTATCTTTATAAACACTAGAGGAATGACAGAATTAGCAGCTGGAATTAGATGAGATAAAAGTTCTGAAAAAAAAACATTTTATGAGCAATGTTTCCATAACTTGTTGGCCTGTCTTTTTCTGTTCTATTTTTTTTTTGTGAATTTAAAATAAATCTGTTATTAAAGAATAAAAAGAGGGAAAGAGATGGATGGCATGAGGTGAGGGTACAGGGTGGAACTGTTTTTCACATGACCAGGGATGAACTCAGGAAACTGGTTTTCTGAGGTGGTGACAGATGGTTGATTTGGGAATGCATTGGAAGAAAGGTCATGCCTTTTATCTGACTCCAAGATCTTCCAAAACATAGGAAATTTGACACATGTGTATGCCAAAAGATACCTACAGCAAACAAGCCAAGAACCCAAGAAAGTCTTAGGCAAATGAGACCTACACACCATTTATACAATATAAAAAAAATAGAATGAATGAAGGAGAATGAATCCATTCTATATATGTAGAAACTTTTACAAAAACAAAAACAGAAAATGGAAGGCCAAGATCAAACTGCCATTCAGAATTTAGGAACAGAAATAAATTTGTGGACAAGCTGGCTGCAGTGCTCCTAGTAAAAATCCATGGAATGTCCAGGAATGAATACTATTATAATATTTTTTCTATCAGCAAAGAATGGATACTTCTATTAGTGGTTTCCTTGCCTGTGCTCCCCTAAGGGACTTGCCAGGAGCTGCAGATTTGGCCTGCCTGAGTATTTGGGCTGTTGGAATCCAACCTGGGTCATGGATTCGGTGTTTAGAACATCATACCAGAGATTTTTGTCTGTGCCTGGAGTTCTCTCTGATAGCTAGTTTTAAAGTAGCCACCTCTAATGTGTGATTGCAAAAATGATATAATAGACCATGTTTTGTAGCAATTCTTCAATATTTGTTCACCCATTGTAACAAATGTACCATTTTAATGTAAGATGTTATTAATAGAGGAAAATGTGAGAACAGGAAAGGTGAGGTATGTGGGAATCCTCTATATTTTAGATGTAATTTTTTATAATCTAAAGCTTCTTTAAAAATAAAGTTTAAAAATTGATCTAATGATTTAAGGTCTTGCATTTGTCCTCTTTGGGAACTACTCTCTCATTAAAGCACTCTGGGGAAGGCACATCTGTCACTAAAATGTAAGTCCTGTGTGGATGAATATTAATACCTGTTTTATTTTGCTGCATTTTGTGCTCACACTGGTGCAGAGCAGAGGACCAGTAAACACTTGTTGAAAGACTGAGTGAATCAAGTACCCACTTGCAGACAACACTTTTTTCTCCAAATGAATTGCTGAAGTCATTCTACCAAAAATGTTCCTTAATGACATTCTTTACACAATATACCATGATTAGAAGCATGAACATAAAAAGGTTTGAAAAAGCACATTTCCTGTTCTAATGGAGCTGATATTTATTTGCAGGACAGAACACAAACTATGTCCATAACAGTAGAGAGATTATGGCAAGAAAATCACTCAATAAATGAGATTATACTGAATTCCCATCCTGGAGAGCTCTGTCACATTCTCCAAGGGAGCAGCAACAGTCCCCCAAGTGCAGGGGCAGTGTCTGTCAAAGGAGGATGATCCGATGACGTGCTTTTGTTATTGATGACTAGCCTTATGAGTCTTAGCTCTTGAAAATGAAACTTAGCCTATTGTTATGGGGTGCCTAATGGTTTCCTCCTGAGACCTCCTTGTTGCTAAAATGTGACCTCTCTCTAAGCCAGACTCAGCATATGAATGCATTACCTTCCTCCCAGTGTGGGAAATGACTCCCAAGGATGAGCCTCCCTTGCAATGAGGGATTACTAACAAGTGCCAACAGGCAATACGAATGGAAAACGACCTCAAATAAAAGGGGGAATAGGTAAAGACCAATGAGTTCATATGGCCTAGAGACTTTAAAGTGAGTCGGAAGGTCATCCCTGAGGTAAGCCTTATGCACATCTCAGTAGGATCTCATAGGCTTCTAATGTAGATATCACCCCAGACAGAGGGGCTCCTGAGGGCTCTGGAGACACCCAGGTCATATATCAGGGCAGATAGCCCCAGATTTTGGTGCCTTATCAGTGGGCCCTACTTTGGAATCCTTGCTCCTGAGAATGACAGAGTTGGACTCAAATATGTCTTCCCTGCACATGGTCCATCTATCCCTTCTATTGAAACCTATATGTGGTGATGGAGTTTGTAGGTATACTTCTGAGACTGGAGTCTTTGGGCTGTCCATGTGCCAGCTCAGCCTGGCATCATGGTAGAACTGCAACTCATACTCTACAGCTCAATGAACTCATCCAGGACTCCTGGTGGGGGATGATGATGGACAATGGCCATCTCAGGGAATGGAGAGAATCTGCAGCTGCAGGCAGGAAAATCCTATCCATCTTATCCATGGGATATAAGCCCCTCTCATTTGGAGGTAGAGTGGGCATCACCATCCCTGACTCCTCAGGATTGAGGGAAGAGCTATGGACTAGAGTGGACTTACTGGTATTCTGTTATAGACATATTGTGACTTAAGCAATGTAAGAAATTAAAACATTATTGTGGAGCCAGTGGCCCCTGGATGCTTTGGGGGCAGGGAGAGGGAAAAGCAGTTGTAATAAAGGGGCTTTTTTTGGGATTTGGGAATTATCTTGAGTTGACATTGCAATGACAGATATAGGCCATTTTATATCATCATATTGCATGCAGAACTGTGTGGGAGAGAGTGTGGTCTACAATGTGAGCTAAGGTCCATGCTTAGTGGCAAAGCCCCAAGATATGTATATCTATTGCAGGTGATGTGCCACACTAATGAAGGATGTTTATGTGGGAGGGTGTGGGAGGTGTGGGAGGTGAGGCATGTGGGAATCTCTATAATTTTTGTGTAACATTTATATAATCTAAGTATCTGTTAAAAAATAAAAAAAATATTATTATGAAAAAAAGAAGAAAAATTAAGTATTACACTAAACCAGTCTTGCATTTGTGGGATAAATTCCTCTTGCTCATGATATATAGTTCTATTTATATGTTGCTGAATTTATTTTGCTATCATTTTATTGAGAATATATTCATCCACATTCATGAGAAATATTGGTTTGCAATTGTCTTTTCCTGTTATATTTTGTCTAGTCTTGTCACCAGGGTAATTCCAGCCTCATGAAATAAATTAAGTGATAATTCCCTTCTTGAATAGTTTGGAAGAATTAGAAAGGAACTGTTATGAAGTATTGTTTATTACTAATTTTTGGTAGATTCTCCTACGGAATCCATTTCAGTCTGTATTATTATAATTTTTAGAATAAATGATTGATTACTAAATAAAAAATAAAGTGGAGCTGTGAGTACAAAGAAAGGTTAGGGTACTAAGCATCTATGAGTGTGAGAAGTGAAATTTCAGTAGGGGAAGAGGGAGAGGGATATTCTAGGGTAGGGGAAGTGCAAGGCTATTGTCTTCCTCACTGATGCATCTTATCCTTGCTGAAGTCTGCATTCTTCCTCCCTTTCCACTCACCAGAATCCTAGGGCCTCTCCAATACCTGAATCCTTCACATTCCTCTCCCTTGGAGAACCCAATGGCAGGATCTGGGTGCATTTCTTAATGGCTGCTGGCCATATCCAAGTATTAGATGTTTCTCTCCACCCAGACAACACCTATATCCCCCTGCAAATGAGCCTTGACTGTTGTTCCTGAATCCTGCAAAAATATTTGATTCAGTAGCTGAGATTTTTACAGGGATATCATCAGGAGGGGACCAAGAAGAATGTAACCTAGGCTTTGACCATGAGAAAGAAAATTAACATGAGGGAAAATGAAATGGGACTTATTTAAGGAATAAATGAATCTTTGCTTATAGAAACTTATTATACGAGGACACAGAGAAGGGAAGGATTTAAATCTGATTTTCTGAATCAGAAAGAAGAGAAAGAGGAAGGTGATTTCTGTGAGCCATGGAGAGAGACTCTGAGCAAGGAGAATTGTGCGGAGAAGAGCGGAGCAATGTCTGGAAGGCAGGAATGCTGGGAAAGTGCCTTATGGGCAGTGCTTGTCCAAGTTCCAAAAGATGCCAAGGGTTACATGCCAGGTTATGGAGGGGCACTGAAAGAATATGATTGTGCAGGAGTCGGGAACCCTTGAAAATATGGGATCAGGCAGAGGCATTATGAAGTGTGTGCTTTTGGAGATGCCTAGTGAATCTCTTAATGCCTTTCCAGTCTCATGATGGGGTGGGTGAGAGACCTCATGCCTGAATTGACAAAGAAAAGCAAAAAAAACCCACCATGATCTTATTAAAATATACTTAATATTATTCCTAATAAGAGAACTGCTAATTGGAACTATACTGAAATCTCATTTCTAATCTTTCTGAGTGGCCACATTTCAAAAGCATGACAAGATAAGGCTGTGGGGAAAATACCACACTCACAAATTGTTGGTAGGAACACAAAAGAGTACAACAGCCATGGGGGAAAGCTGATGAAACTATGTATGCATTTACTTATTTTTTGACCCATTCACTAAACATTTAGGAATTTATCCTGAAACTACACCTAAAACAATACCAAAATACTTGTGCATGAGATTATTTATAACAACATTTTTGTGACACCTAGGTATTGGGAAAAACATAAATGATATATTTAGTTCATTAATATTGGTACATCGGCAAAATGGAGTACTATGAAGCTGTGAAAAACAATGAGAGAAATTGTATGAAGAATGTCTGGATATATTTTTAATTTAAAAAGCAAAATACTAAGGACATGGAATTTTTTGTAATGAAAGCAGGTGAAATAAGAATATACTTAGATAGGCATGTATGTATGAATACACATTTACTTTTTTTCAAAAAGAAATGCAGGAAAGATGAATGACAAGTTAATGAAAATATTTTTCCATCATTGTTGGGCTAATTGTATGGATAGCATACAAATGGAAAGGAGAATTTTCTGTGATACTTTGTAAAATAAAAATTTGCCACTATGTTAAGGCATATATTTTTGTAATCTCTATCTAATTCTTCCTTTGGTGGTAATTTGTCTCTTTTCTCTGGTAGATTTCAATATTTTGCTTAGCCTGGATATCCAGCAGTTTCTGTATCATGTGCCTAGACAGGAGGGATCCACCTGTTGCCAGTTGGCCCTGAGCCTCCCTGCCAGGGAAGCACCCTACCATGGACACAGGGTCTCCTGGAGCTGGAATTTTGGGTCCTGGACTGGCTTTATTCCATCATAATGTGGTATAAAAGCACCTGGGCTGCCTGCAGGGAAGAATCACACACAGAAGGCTCCTTCCCTGCTACCTCAGTGTCTCCTGCCAATCTTTCTCTTTCTTGATCACTCCCTCTCCCTTGCCTATCCCTCTTCAGAGACATCTGCCCAGACCTTTTATCCATAAAAAATATTTAAAATTATATTTCTGGACTTTGTAGGCATAACGATGAAAATTATCAGGATATATTTATTATTCTATATTGATTTTTATTATTTTCATTTTTTCTACTGATTAGCCAAAGCAAAAATAAATCAATGGGCCCCTAAAAGTGTGGAGACCATGGGCATTGTGTCTTCCTAATGGTTGAATCACCCTAACTCTGAGGGATTTTTGGGGCCATAACACAGCCCATCTGTGCCCCTGTCTGAATGAGTTTCCTCTTGCTGCTGTGAACAATTTCCACCAACTTGGTGCTTAACATAACACAATTTATGATCTTACAGTTCTGGAGGTCAGAATTCCAAAATGGGTCTCAGTGGGCTGAATTAAGGTAGAGGAAGTGTTGATTCTTTCTCGGGGCCCTTGGTGAAGACTCTGCTCCCTCAACCTTTTCAATCTTCTAGAGGCTAAACACATTCCTTTCCTCATGGTCCCCCTAAAACTCCAAATCCAGAATCTTTGAGGTTCTAACTCTGCTATCTCTTTCCTTCTCCGTCTTCTGGACCTTCTTCCATATTTAAGGACCCTGGCAAATACATTGCGTTCACCTGGAAAATCCAGGTCAATCACTCATTTTAAGATCAGCTGATTATGCACCTTAATTCCATCTGCAGTCTTAATTCCTCTTTGTTATATGACCTCACAGTTTCTGAGAACATGGATAGGTCATCTTTGGGGAGTCATATTTCTATCTGCCTCATTATCCAAACTTTTGACAATGTCCACAGCACACACTTTGTCACAGCTTCTTCCTGCCCTTAACCTTATGCAAGATGCATCTTCTCTTGGGTACACATATGCACACAAAGCCCAGCACAGCCCCTGCTCTTGTTGACAGTGCAATCCAAAGGGATAATTCCCCCAAGAACAGTACAACAACCTCTGGGGTAAAGGTCCTGATGGAGTTACAGGTGTTAACAGAACTTATGTTGGGAGGTGGGCTCTGGACAGGCAAGGCTTCCCTGAGGGTAGGTTCTGAGTCACACCTAAGGGAGTGGGGTCTTGGGACATGAATGTCAGATGGAGAGGACATGGACTTACCAGTTGGTCTCCCTCTTATACCTTTGACTCACCTGGCCCCACAGGCCTGCTGAGTCCTGTTCTGTGTGTGCCTGTAGCCTGAAACCACTCCCACTGCCTCTCAGATCTTTTCAGGTCTATATTCCTGAGTCTTTGTCACTGTCTGTGTGATGCGACATGGTCTCCTGGGCCAAACCCTCAATCCACTCCAGGTTCTGCCTGACCATGATGGAACCATTGCAGGTGCCTCAGTATCTCACCCCCAGTCTCTGACCAAACACACCTGGGATGACATGCCCCTCTAGTTCCCTTCAGGCCCTTCCCTCTGGCTTGTCTGTGGGTTATTTTTCTTGCCACTGTCCACAGGCCCTTGACTCTGTCCATGTTTCTGTTGTAGCCACTTTTTGGTGAGCTGGATCATGGTATTGCATGGGGATGCTCCAAACCTCAATATCTTGTGTTCTAATTTATATTTTAATTTTTTTGTCAATCAACATTGTCCTTTTTTCTTGAGCTAGTAGTCATTTAGGGCAGGCAATGAAATCTCTTTTGACTAAGATATATTGGGTAATTAAAATAAACATAAATTACCCAATAAATTTATGTTTATTTTGGCTTAGGTAGGGAAGCAATTGTATTTTATTTGATGTCTTATCAAGGTGTGTTGTGGGAATGTAGCACTTTTTATGTCTACTTTGGAGTTATTGAGGCAGGGTAGCATAAGGACCACTTCCTCAGGAGCCTTGTTAAAGTTGCAAGTTCTTATCCCTTCCCAGCCTCATGCACTTCTTCCAGCTCAAGGCCCACCCTAGGCTCAGGCCCCTTCTCCATCTCAGATGCCTCCCTACACTCAGGCACCTTCCTTAGGTCAAGACCCCTCCTCTGCATTAGGACCATCTCAGGCCCCCTCCCAAAGTGCAGTCCCCCTCCTTTAGACCTCCTGCCTTGGCTCAGTTCTGCCTCCCTGTTCAAGTCCACCAGGCTCACTTCTGAGATCCCAGAAATGCAGTTTCTCCCTCCCACACTTTCCTGGCTGGAATGCCATAGAATCCATGTCCAACTCTCTCTGACATTGGGCAATGTGCACCTTGGAGTTCCTATATTTAGGCTGCATGCTAACTGGCCTCACACTCACTTGTGATTGACCTAACCCTTCGGGTCCCTGAGCAACTTTGTCAGGAAGCCTGGTTCTGTCCTTTCTGGAATTCCCACTACCCTTCACCCAGCCTCACATACTTATAACTCTCCCAAAGAATCTGCACAGTGACAAAGGGAGAGTTGATAGAAGAGCAACAAGGCAGTGTGTTTAAATGTAATGAACAACCATAGCTATTCTAGTCATGGCTGATGGATTGGGCACTAAATTCAGTTTCAGCTGGGAGGAATCACACTGCTGGACCCTTGTGAGAAAGAGATGCCAAAGGCAAGGCAGTTGGAGGCTAGGGACACTGCCCTCATCATCCAGGCAGGCTTCCTAGGAAGGGGCCCTTGAGGAATGAGGAGACCAGTTAGGATCAGAGGTGTAAGAATCCACAGGGGAAGTGGACAGGATTGAATTCACCTGTGCCCCATGCTCTTGAGAGTCCAGTAAGATGGGCAAGGGGCAGTGGGGGACCTAGAACCTCAAAGTTCAGGGCAAGCAGAGGGAACAATGCCAGTGCTCACCTGAACATAACTCATTAAAAAACTGCCTCACATTCTAAACTATTTATCATGGATGACTGGATCCTGTTTGCTCAGAAATGAGGAATGTGTGTGAAGACTGATTTCTGTTATCTGTCTTTGCATCCTTGGCATTTCACCTTTCTGTCCTGTCAGATTGGAGGTAAAGTAGACTCCTTCCATCCTTTCTCCCTCTCCTACCTATCCCAGTTTCCTCCTCCCCCTCTTTCCCCCTTATCCCTCTCATCCTCTCTCTCACCTTCTCAGATTCTTTCCTCCTAATTCTTTCTCCTCCTTTTCCCCCTTCCTCCCTCATTTCCCCATTGTTCTTCCACATCCCCAGGGGTTTCTGCTAGGAAGTCAACCTCAGTCTCCTCTGTTCTCTAGTGAGTGAGGCAGAAGCTGAAATAGGAAGAAAGCAAAAGGCGTTTCTATGTTCAGGCTCTTGTCCTTGTCTGAGGAATCCCCATTTCCTTTATGGAGACTCCTCACTTCTCCATGTAACCCAGACAAGCTCCTTCAGCTCTCCAGCACCTGTTCCTATCTGAAGTCTCACTGGGTAAAAACCTTCACTTCCCTCTGGCAGAAACTGAACCTAAAAGCAACTAAAGACTATTCTAAAACATATTGAAAAAAAACAACAACAACAACAAAAAAAAACATTCCATTGCAGTTGACTTATTCAGTATATTTGCAAAGGTTCTTGGGGAAAGGAGAACCCAAATGATCCAGTGGGAACCTGCCCCCTTGTTAACCAGTCAATTCTGTGGAATGGCCAAGAGTTCACCCAGAATGGGTTTAACAGAATCCTGGTCCCATTGTCTCCTCTCTTAGTCCCTCTCAAAAGACTCCTTGGCAGAAGGGCATAATCTCAATTTACATCCTACACATTTTATCTTCTCTCCAAGAAGGTCTCTGACACTGATGTACCTTCAGATCTGAAAGATAGGTTAACTAGGGAGAGAAAGAGAAGACTAGGCTGTGAGCCATCACCCATATGGACATAATTTATGGTAAAGGGATAGAATATAGTTGCATATTGAAGGATAGGACAGATTGGTAGTGATATTACTGGGTTTGGTGGTGCAGGGTTGACAGGTGGGTAGATTAGGAAGGGCAGGTTGGAATACCCAGGGCATGTAACTATGAATCTTGTCATTCCATGAGTCAAGACAGCGGAGTGTCATATGTCACAGGTGGATGGGGAGGAAGGAACAGTTAATATCAAATGGGGTATTTAGTGGTCATGGGAAATGTTTTTCATTACCTTACAGTAATGGACACAGGACATGGTAAATATCATCAAAAATTATTAAACTGTAAAGTAAGCTGTTGGGATTTTCATTGGTATTGCATTGAATCTATAAATCAGTTTGGGCAAGATTGACATCTTCACGATATTTATTCTTCCAATCCATGAACACGGAATATCTTTCCATT
>JAQZBX010039186.1:0-23130 GCA_029593785.1 Cabassous unicinctus
ACCCAGTCTGATCTTCAGGAGAGTCAAGTTTAGGGGTCAGCAGCTTATAAATAGCATTTGCAGCCATGAGGTTGGATGACATTACCTAGGGAGTGATTCTAGATAGAGAAGAGGTCCAATGTGAAAGAGAAGGAAATAGAGAAAGATCCAGCACATGTACTTCATACTCAAGTTGCTCAAGTCAGAAAACAAAGAGTTGTCCCAGTAATCCCCCTCCCCATCACCATGGCATCATCAAATCCATCCCCATGGGTTGCTGATTCTACCTCTAAAATATACCTGGAACATCTCTCCATCTTCATCCCCATCATCTGGTCCAGGCCACCATTATGTCTCACCTTGACCACTGCTACATTCTCCCAGGCAACCTCCCCACATCCACTCTGTCCCCACCAGTCTGCACTCCCCACAGCTTAAAATGCAAATAATAACATGCCTTTCCCTGGCTTAAAATCCATTAATAACTTTCCAATTCACCTAGGATTAACCCAAAATTCTTAACATGGCTTGCAAGAGCCTGTGTGATCCTTCCCTTGTTAGTCTCACTTCTCATGACCCTTCCCCAATACCTCCCCAGCAGTGGCACTGTCTCAGCTCCTTAAACAGACCATGTGGAGCACTGAGCACAAGGCCTGGCACACAGTAGGCACTCAGTAAATATAAGCTACCATTATTATCACTTAGTTCTTTCCCACCTCTGGGCCTTCACAGATGCTGTTCCCTTTACTCTTTGTTGTTTTGTGTTTTTGTTTGTTTGTTTTTTGTTTTTTGCTAAGTAACAAACTACCATAAACATAGCTGTGCTTGAAACAATATATAAATTGATTTTCTGTTTCCAAGAGTTCAGGAGTCTGGGTACATTTTAGCTTGGTCCTCTGCTCAGGGTCTCACATGGCTGGAATCAAGGTGTCAGCAGGCTACATCGTCATTTGAAAGTTCAGTCAGGGAAAGATCAATTCAGGTTGCTAGCAGAAATTATCTCCTGGCAGTTGTAGAACTGAAGTCCCCATTGTCTTGCTAGCTGTCGGCCAGGGACCATTCTCAGCTCCTAGAGGCTGTTCTCAGGTCTTTGCCATATGAGCCCTCCAGAGGCTCTCTTGTAACATGACAGCTTTACCTCTGCAAGGCCAGCAGCAGAATTTCTCTCATGCTTTAGAGGACTTTCTCACCTGATTAGGTCAGGCTCACCCGAAATAATCTCTGATTAAACTCAAAGTCAATGGATTTGGGACCTTAATTAGAGCTGCAAAATCTTGCCATCTCTGTCATATAACATAATCACAGAAGTGAAATGCATCATGTTCACAGTCCCACCCATACTCAAGGGGAGGAATTCTACAGCAGAGTATGTATACCAGGGGCCAGGAATCTTGTGGGCCACCATAGAATTCTGCCTACCACAAGGTCTAAACTTAAAGTCACTTCCTCAAAGAGACCTTCCCTGACCCCAAATCTAATTTAGGTTCCCTTTTCTACTCTCACATTACCCTGGAGGTTTCCTTCATGACATTTATCACAGTTTGTAATTATAAACTCATTTGCATTATTATTTGATTGGTGTATTACTTATTTGTTTGATGTCTCTCTCCTCATTGTTCTGTGGGCTCCATGAGAGCAAGGACTTTGTTTTGTTCAACACTGCATCTCTCATGCCCAGCCCATCACTTGGCAATAGAATGAATGAATGAACAAATGAGCAAATCACAACAAGGATTAACCAGCTTGTGCATTCAATGAACAGAGAAGAGAAGGGATGTAGCATTTACTGAGCCAGGTCCTAGGTCCTGTGCTAAGTACTTTACAGTTTTCATCTCATTTAATCCTCACAACCACCCTAAGACACAATTTGTGTTAGTAGCTCCATTTTAGAGACTCAGAGAGATTAACTTGCTTGCCCAAAGTCACACAGCAAGTAAGTGAAAGAGCCAGGATTCAAACCTAGGCCTGTTCCCAGTGTAAATATCGGGAACCTTCTTTGGAGTCTAAAGACTTTGTTGGATATTTGAGTCTGCCACCACTTACCGACCAGGTGAACTGTCATGTCACTTCAGCTCTCTGAGTCTCCATTTCTTTGTTTGTGAAATGGGGGATGGTAATATGTACTGAAGGGTGGTTGGCAGAATAAGCTAATGTGTATAAAGTTCCTTGCACATAGCATATGGTAAAAGTCAACACAGCCAGTGATTCTTACAGGCCCCCTCTGCTGAAATGAAAGCCCTTTTTGGTTGGATTAAGAGAGCCAGGGGCTACCAGGGTAGGGGGCCCAGAGAGGGGAGCCAAGGAATATGAGGCTGTCAGGTGGACTGTGCTTGATGTGATCCTACAAATGAAAATCTGGATTTGCTGAGACTTAGACAGAAGCCAGTCTTGAGGTGATCATTTGCTGAACATAACTGTCCATCAAACCTGCCTCCTTCTCCTGCTACCCAGGGAATTCGAGGGGCAGGTGGACTCAAGTCCTTCAAAAGCTTAGGGAGCCCCTGGCAAAGAACGCCTCAGTTCTGGGCCTCCACTGCCCTCTCCCTTCTGTTTTTGCCCTCCGCTTATGCTCCAGGGCCCTAATTGTCACAGAAAAAACTCACTGGGAAAGGACCAGGAAAAGGAAATTGGGAAAGCCAGGTCTCATTAGTAATGAGGATCTGGATTCAGGGATGCATACCTCCCCTCCATCTAGTGTCTTAAGTTGGTACCATGGGATTCACTGCATGGTCTCACCACCTTCTCCCCATCTCTCTTAGAAAAAAATGACTCCACCACCTGCCTCCAGCCCACAGACTGAGCGTTAGTAAAACATTCATCAGATCCTCCTTCTCTGTGACTGCAGAACTGGGAGAACCCAGAGCCCTGGGTTGGGGTCAGGTCAGAGAACTGGAGTTGAAACTGGGGGAGGGTTGTGCTCACAGCAACCATGCAGTCTTTCCATTTGATGGTCACCCTTTAGGTGGACACTTACAGGTTGTCAGAGCCAGAAGAGACCTCAGGGTTTCTCTACTCCACAGTGCCCTCCTTTTACCCATGAGAAAATGGAAAGCCCAGAAAGGGAAAGGGTTTGCCCAAAGTCACACATCTAGCTGGGAGGCAGGCTAGAACCCAAGTCCTCTGTCTCTTTTTACTGACTTGGCTACCCCATATTTTTGCTTCTCTGAGAAGTAAAGGAGGCTAAAGTTACACAGGGGACTGAAGCCATTTCCCTCTGGGCATCTGGTTCTTCATCTGTTGAATGGGAGTAATTAGACTTTTCTGCCAACACGCCCACCTGTTCATGGAGTTTCTGTGAATAAATGGAGGGGAAATGAGAACAGTGGTAGATTCGTCTACCTGGTGGCTGCTAGACCTCAGAGTGGAGGAGACTATGAGGGATATGAGGGTGGAGCAGAGATGGGCCCAGAATATGTGGGTTCACCTTGTCATCCTCCCCAGGTGCGGCCTAGGCCTGGGTTGCCATGGATACCATGTCCCTAGAGCATCAGATCCAGAGCGTGCAACGCCACATCAGCTTCCTGAAAAAGGAGCAGATGGCCCTGCTGCGAGACCTGCACCTGGAAATCCTGAGGCTGCAGAAACGCTGCTCAGGTGAGGCCAGGAGGGATGGCTGGAGGGGTGGGGGGGTGGAGGTGTGACTGTCAAGGTCACAATTGCTGTCTCTCATGGGGTAAGCCTCCCAACAACCCTGCAAGGTGGGTGTTCAATACTCTCTTTCTGGATGGGGAGGTGAAGAGAAGAGTTTCAGGTCAAGTGGACCTGGTTGGGTTACAGAAGGATGCCTGGGAACCAGTCCCTGAGGATTTGTGCCCTTTTCTAATAAATGTTCATGGAGCACCTCCCAGTCCTCAAGAAGCCTTCTGTCTAGTTGGAGAAAGCATATGCCACCAGGTAACACTAAGATATAGCAGAAAATAAAGAGGACAGAGCAGAGAGTTCAAGGGCAAGATCAAGTCCAGCTTGAGGAGTGAGTGATGGAGGAGGAGACCAGGCCCCCAAGGCTCCCAGGAAGAGGGAATACTTCAGTTCCCTAAAGGATGTGTAAGATTTAGACATGCAGAGATACTAGCAGATGGGGGTGGAGAAAGCATTTCATACGAAAGGAACAGCATGGCAAAGGCCAGGAGACCCAAGAAGCTAGTGAAAGGTTCTATTTGTCTGGATAAAACTGTGTTTAAAGAGGACTAGTGAGAAACAGAGTTGGACCCAGATTGTGGAAAGTCATACCAGGATAGCTAGGGAGTTTGGCCTGTCCTCCTGGATTGTGGGGAGCCACTGAGGTTTTTGAGCAGCAGAGCACTGCTCGATCAGCAGAAACTCAGTCTGGCTCTTGTACGGAAGATTCATTGGGAGGAGAAGGAGGCAGGGAGACTAGTGATGAAATGGTCCAGGAGGAGAGATGGAGACAGGATGGAACTGGGAGGACCAGTGGAGGCAGATTAAGGAAACAGGATTTGGCAACTGATTGGATTTGTGAACAGGGCAGAGGGAGGGGCCAAAGATGAAGCTAAATCCCAGGCCTGGCCTTCATTCTTGGACCTCAGGTTGCCACCTGGGCCTTTCAGAGGCTTGTCTTTGGCCCAAGGGCTCATACAAGCCGAGTCCCCAAATACAGGCTCTAGAGCCAGTGACTCACAGAATGTCTCAGGTGGGAGGGCCCAACCTCTTCATTATACAAATAGCTAAACTGAGGCCCATACAGACTCACATACTATTAGTGGCAGAGCCAGGGTTAGAAGCCAGAGCTCTAGACTCCCAGTCCCATGTGCCTTTGCAGCTTTCCAGCTTCCTGCCCATGGGAGGTTCCCCATTCCCCAGAGGGAAGCTGAGGCTCAGAGGGTTGGAGTGACCTGCCTGACTTGGGCCAATAATCCTGACCCTTGGCCAACACCACCCCCTCTGGCTCCACATAGAGGTCCAGCTGTCACCTCCCAGAGCCAGGCTCCCCACAGGCTCCCCCAAAAACTGGATGGCTGCAAGGTCAGCCCAGGGGACAGGGATGGCCCACTCCGACTCACTCCTGCCTGATGCCTCTTTTTCTTTGCAATAATGTTGAAGGAAAATTGGGCCACTGGAACCCTCTCACCCTACAGCTCTTTCTTGGATTTCTTTTTGCTTTGTGGGAATTCTGAGGACCTGGGTCCTCTGCTTGAGACACGATTCAGGATCCCAAGAGAATGTAACAAACAGGACCAGAGGGTACTCAGCCCCACCAGCCTCCTCAGATGGGGGTAGCCCTGCAGCCTCTTGGTTATTGATTAAGGAGATTAAAAAAAAACAAAAACACAAAAAAAATCTACTTTCGACTGGGCCAGAGCTGCCACTCTTGGGGCTGAAATGACTAAATGAGGTCCTCCCTCCAAGAGGTTGGGGAGTGAGGATGAGAAGGGAGGAGGCCTGAAGGAGAATGGAAGAGGGGAGGGCCTGGTGTGGGAGCAAGGGGAAAGGGCTACCTGAGATGGGGGAGGACTCCAAATTTTAGGGGCTCGAGGGGTGAGTGGGTGCATTCTGCATGACAACTACCACTCCTGTTTTTTGGAGCTGACTCAGTCCTGGGAAGAGTCCTCTGTTTATTTTCTCTAAGTTAATCTTTTTTTTTTTTTAGGAGGTCCCGGAGATTGTACTGGGACCTCATATGTAGGAGGCAGGTGCTCAACCACTGAGCTATATCCGCCCCCCTCTAAGTTAATCTTGACAACAGCCCCTTCTGAGGCAGGTGCTAATTTGTCCCCATTTTCCAGATGAGAAAACTGAGGCTCAGAGAGGCCAGTGCATATGATCTCATTGCCTGCTCATATAAACCATGGGGTCACTGATTGGAAGATGGATGCTCAGGGAGATTTGATGGATGGGGGAGTGGAGTGCATTGAAATTTTATCTCCCCACCCCACCCCCACCCCACCCCTGCCCCTAACTCCTGGCCTCATCTGGTTATGGACTTAGGAGGACTCAGCCCATGGGGAGTTAGTGGCAGAGCCACGGTCCCTGGGACTACATCCCTGAACCTAGTCCAGGGTCTCTTGGGCGAGACTACAGGGACTTGGAGGTGGGGCCAAATGAGTCCCAGGAAGCCCTGGGGCGTGAAGCCATCAGCATCCTCAAGGGGCCCTGGGGAGGTGGTTCAGGCTCCTGTCACAGCAAAAGGCTCAGGCACCGGGGCTCTGTGTCCCCTAGCAACAATTGTCCTCCCCAGGGAAGGAACTTCAAGCTAAGCCCCTGGATTTGAGAAGAGAAGCAGGCAGAGGGCCCGTCAGTCTAGGCTCCCTAGGGTGCTGGCTGGTGCCCCAGAGATATGCTACCTTTCCTTCTCCCAGATTCGTGCCTTCTCACTTGGAGCACCAGGCTGCATCTTTGCAGGTACACACAGACAGGTGTGGCCCTGAGTAGGTCCCCTCCCTCACAGGCAGAAGGGCCTCCTGGGCTCCCTCCTACCCCCACTATAGTTAGGGAGGTGATGTAGAGCTGGAAGCATGGTCAAACTGAGCAGAGGGCTGGGACATTCTGGGCACTAAGGCACAGGGGCTTGGAGGACAGGCAGGCAGAGGGGTGGTGGTTGGTGCGGAGACCCCTGAAGGAAACTGGGCTGGCACCAGGGCAGCTCCTTGGCTGGCCCACCTGCCCTCCTCAGCTCCAAGCCGAGTATCTATGCAGGTTTCCCATCACCAGGTGGCGCTGTCCTTCTTGAAGCCCCTCTCCCTGCCTGACAGTCCGCCCTTCTTTGCAGAATTTGGCAAGACCAGGGTTTAAGAAGAGGCAGGGCTGATGTTTAGAAAATAACATAGGCACAGCTGTATGAACTGTTAAAATAGTGAAATGCATCTGTTCAGGTTGGTAAAGAGCCACTGCCCTGAGCAGCTTTGGACTCTCTAGCCCGGACACCCACCTTCTGCCACCCACCAGCTAAATACTAAATAAAGTGCCATTGCCCTGCTCAGCAGGGGGCCTCCAGAACTGTTCTGATTGGTTCCCCAATGCTGGTTGTAAAATATTCGCATATCACCCCCGGGATGAGGAAATACTTCTCCAGCCCCCCGCCCCCCACCGCCAGCCAGACTTCTTAGTCCCGCATCGGGCACCCAAACTAGCAAACCCAGGCCCCAGGGAAGAGCTCTGGGCTTAGGCACCAGCAGGCCTGCCTAAGGCTGAGCCTTGGACTGGTCTCTTCATTGCTTCACCTCTCTGGGCTGTAGAAAAATAGGTATGGGGGATGGTTTCGCTGGTTTCTAAGGATCCTTATTGCCATTTACTGAGCTATGATTCTCCGGTCACAAACACACACACACACAACTGCTGTTTCTTTTCTCTTCCCCCAGAACTGACCCATGACCTGGAGATGAGAGAGGCGCAATCTCACCAGCAAGGTAAGAGCAGGACTGCTGGTGGGGAGGGCCACGGAGCCCTGACAGGCTACGCTTTCCCCGCCCCTTAGGAGGAGCCAAGTCTTCTCACACCCTGACCTAGGCTTGGGGATAGCCACTCCTCGGCTCCGGGAGCGGAGTCCAGGCTGGATGTCAGCCCCACTTGCATACCTGGCAGTGAACAACCTGCACCCACCATGCAGGGTGCCCCATAGCCATGTTTCTGCCTAAAGTGGGAAAACGAAAGCAGGAAGGAGATGGCCATGTGGTTTGACTTCCATCACTGAATTCCTCTCTGCACCCCACCTCCCCAGTCCTTCCCATCCTGGCACAGGTGAGTTCCACCCTCCAAGTGTTCACACCCTCCAAGAGGCGGGTGTTGAGCCACAACATAATGTCAATATGGAGTCCTTGCCTTCAAGGAACTTAGCCTAGATGAGGAAAAAAGCCACACACACACATGTTAGCAAAGCCTTTGTTTTACAAAAGTATGACTTCTTGCCATTGTAGCAATTCCACTAAAACATTTGTTTACAGAATATGATCTCACCCATAAAATGGAGTGGGGCTTTTGTACTGTTGCAATCTTTTTTTTTTTAAACTTTATTTTGTACATTTAATAATTGAAAATATAAACAATTAAAAACTAAAAAGAAAACACAGTTGAATATAAATATACATTTCTCAATTAAATGTACTGAATACATATAATTTTTTTTTTAATCATACAATATGTTACACAATATATTTGGTTCATAGTAATGCAATCATATAGTATTTGTCCTTTTGTGTCTGGTTTGCTTCACTCAACATAATGTCCTCCAGGTTCATCCATGTTGTCATATGCTTTACGACTTCATTTCTTCTTACAGCTGCATAATATTCCATCGTGTGAATAGACCACAGTTTGTTTATCCATTCATCTGTTGATGGACACCTGGGTCATTTCCAACTTTTGGCGATCGTGAATAATGCCGCTATGAACATCGGTGTGCAGATGTCTGTTCGTGGCACTGCTCTCAGTTCTTCTGGGTATATACTCAGTAGTGGTATTGCAGGGTCACGTGGCAAGTCTATATTCAACTTCTATAGGAACTGCCAAACAGTCCTCCACAGTGGCTGTACCATTCTGCATTCCTACCAACAGTGAGGAAGTGTTCCTATCTCTCCACATCGTCTTCAACACTTGCAGTTCTCTGTCTTTTTAATAGTGGCCATTCTGATAGGTGTGAAATGATATCTCATTGTAGTTTTGATTTGCATTTCCCTAATCATTAGTGTTGTTGAGCATTTCTTCATGTGTTTTTTTGCCATTTGTATTTCTTCTTTGGACAAATGTCTATTCAAGTCTTTTGCCCATTTCTTAAGTGGGTCGTTTGTCTTTTTATTGTTGCGTTGTAACATCTCTTTATATATCCCGGATATTAAACCCTAATTGGATATATGATTTCCAAATATTTTTCCCATTCAGTTGGCTGCCTTTTCACCCTTTTGACAAAGTTCTGTGAAGTGCAAAAGTGTTTAATTTTGAGGAGGTCCCATGTATCTATTTTTTCTTTTGTTGCTCGTGCTTTGGGTGTAAGGTCCAAGAAACCACCACCCACTACAAGGCCTTGAAGATGTTTCCCTACATTTTCCTCTAGTAGTTTTATGGTCCTGGCTTTTATCTTTAGATCTTTGATCCATTTTGAGTTGATTCTTGTATAGGGGGTGAGATAGGGGTCCTCTTTCATTCTTTTGGTTATAGATATCCAGTTGTCCCAGCCCCATTTGTTGAAGAGACTGTTTTGTCCCGTTAACATTAACTTTGTAGGTTTGTCAAAAACCAGTTGACTGTGTAGATGAAGGTTTATTTCTGGCTGTTGCGATCTTAATCACCAGATTATAGGATCTCTGGGAACCAGGACTGGTTATTACTTATCGTCTCCAAAGTACAAGGCACACTACCTAACATGGAAAGGGACTTGGTAACTGTTAATTAAAAACAAGTCACAAAAATAGTCTTTCTTGGTGGGGAGGGTTCTTAAGAATGGACTCCCTGCCATATTGATGTGTTGCTTATAGATCAAGAGCTACATGACCAACAGTTGGGGATTGGGGTGGCTAGAAGTTTAAGCTACAAACTATTTTGTGTATTCCTTCATAAAGATCAGGTAGAGGTCATCTAAACACTTATGGACTTGATCTAATACTGCCCACTTCTTTAAGTGGGAACTATGGGCAACTCCTTGGTGCCTGGGTATTTGGAGCAAGGGGTACCCATCACAGACACCAGGTAAACTTTCACCTCACCTCCTGTCCTACCTCTGAAAGTGCTTTGGGGGTCACCTGTGCTCAAGCCAACACCCCAGTGTCCTGCTTTTCTCTTCTTTCTCAGTGGACCCAAGAACTCTCTGTCCTTGTCCTCCTATCACTTGGTGATTTTCATGTCTCTTCCAGGGTCACCTACCTCTTTCAGCTACCTGTGCCCCTATATTCACTTACACAGTGCCAAGTCCCTGGATGAGGTCTCTGCTGTCATGGAGGCAGAGCTTCTCAATGCTGACTGGACATTAGAATCGCCTGGGAAGATTTAAGAAGTACCAGTTTCCAGGCCCACCCACCAGAGATTCTAATTCAATAGGTCTTGCTTAGGGTCTGGGAAACGGGATTTTCTAAAGCTCTCTTTCAAATGTTTAGCCAGGGTAGACGCTCACTGACGTGGACAGAGGCAGACAATAAACCAGTGAACAAAAACTGCAAAATGTGATAAATATTCTATGGAGGAAACAAGGTGCTGCAACTGATAATAAGGGGACTTCTTTCAATATGGTGGTCAAACACCCTAATCTCCAACTGCAGGGCACACTGGGGGTACACTCCCAATTCTTTCAGTCCCTGCTCTTGCCATGGCTCTCCTGTTGCGGGGCTTCTGCGCAATCCCTCTGTCTGGATTACCCTTCCCGCCCTTCTTCACTGCTTCAGATCCTGGTCCATGTCTTTTCCTCCGGGAAGCCTTCCCTGATGAGGTCTGATAGCACCGTTTTACTTCTTCCTGGCACTTTCCAATCTCATATTTGTTTGTGATTATTCACGATCTCTGACCCACTACACTGTAAGCTTCATGGGGCCTGGTTTATCCCATATCCCCAGTCATGCACATTAGTGGAATGATACAATGGTCAGGGCAGGCCAACTTTCTGAGGGTTTTACGTTTAAGCTGAAACCCAAAGAATTAGAGGAAAGGCCGAGCAGAGCGTAGTGACAGGGGCAAGGACCCTGAGGAAGAAGGAAGGCCACCGTTGACGCTGGAGTCCGGGGAGTGACGGGCAGCATGGCAGGTCGTGTAGCCGGGAGGTGTAGGGCTTTGTTAAATGGCCCGGTGAGCGGCGCAGGTTCTGTTCCAAGCCAGGCGGGGTTCATCACCTCTCCCCTCTGCCCCTTCTAGAGGAGGAGTCCCGGGAGCTGGAGTCCAAGTGCCGAGCGCTGGAGTCGCAGCTGGCAGCGCGGGCTGCGGCCAACGCCGAGCTGCGGCGGGAGGTGGCGCAGCGCGAGGCGCTAGTGTCCGCGCTGCGCTGCAGCCTGCGCGCCGAGGAGCGCCGCTTCCTGGAGGAGCTGCGCCGCCGCAGCCATCGCGCCACCGTGCTGGGCACCGAGCTGCAGAAGCACACCGAGGCGGCCGCCTACCTCTCCTGCCAGCTGCACGCGGCGCGCCAGAGACTGCAGGCCCCGCGCCCAGGCCCCAGCGCCGCCGCCGAGCCCCGGCCCCGCCGGCGCGCCCCGCGGGCCCGCCGTCCGCCCGCCGCCGCGGAGGCCGCCGCCAAGGGCCCCGGCCGGGACTGGGCCGCCTGGGATCGCGCGGCCGGCGCCCTGGACGACGTCGACCCCATGCCCGACCCCGCGCTCTTTCTCCACGCCCGGAGGCCCCCGCGGCCTAGCGGCCGCAGCCCGCACCAACCGCCTCCCCAGGAGCCCCTGGACCTCGCCGGTTCGCAGCCCCGGCCCTGCCGGAGCCCGCCCGCCGCGCCCAGCCCGCCCAGTGCGCCCGGGGACCCGGAGTAGGTGCGGGGCTGGCGGGGTAGGGTGGGGTGGGGAGAATGGCCTGCCTGGACCCCGCTAGGGACGCAGCTCGGGCCCGGGAGGCAGGCCCCGGGGGCGGGGGGCAGCCGGCCCTTCCTCCGGGGAGCAGGCGGACGCCGCCGCAGCTCCTCCCACCCCTCCAACCGCACCCGCCTTTTGTATTTCCCAACGTTTCCGAAGCTTCGAGCTCTCCAGCCCCTGCGAGGGAGCGCCTTCGCGGGGCTGAGCGATTGCACCTTTTTTGTGGAGAAGACTCGCAGTACCGATCGTTATCTTGTCCCCACCCCGCCACGGGGAGGGGAGGGGGGGATTGCCCTGCCCGGAGAAAGCTGACAATCTTTGCCGGCCGGAGGAAGGCTGGGCCGGCCTACGGAGAGGAACGCAGGGTGACACTTGGCACCCCTAGGCCTCGCAACTCCTCCCCCCGGCCTACCCTAGACCCACGCGGCCGCCCTTCCCGCCTTCTTCCTCGGTGGAGAGGCGGGCGGGAGCCAGAGCTGGACCCCTGACCCCGAAGCCTCCTCCCTGCCGACCCCAGTGAGGTCCCTGCAGATGAACACCAAACAGTTCAAAAGACGCCCTAGAGCCCCTGGTGGGGAGCGTGCGGCCTGATAGGACTTTTAACTTCTGGAAGGTAGCACCCTAGCCCCTTAAAGAGGATTACAGAATGGGTTTGGGGGGCTGAATCTCTCTCGTCTAGAATGCTGACTCCAGCTCAGTTCTCCTCTCCTCGCCTCAGGACAGAAACTGGCTGTCTCCCTTAGCAGGTGGGCTAAGAGCTTGGAGGCTGCCCTGGGGGCTTTTCTGGTCCAGTTTATTGGTGCTAATTTTGCCCAGCTTCCTAATCAGCTGGCTGCACCCAGAGGCGGGAGGGAGGGCCTGGCTTCTGCAAGTGGCAGTTATTGATAGAGGTCCAGGCTTGCTGGGGAGTGGGAGGGGGCAGGCACAGGCTAGCTCCCAGCCTTTCCTCCACTCTGGGCATACCCCAATCCTAGCAGAACCCGCCAGTGGTGGGGCCTCTGTTTCTGCCTAGATCTGGGAGTGGAAACCTGGAAGGAGGAATCCCCCATCTCCTAGTTCCCTTGCACCCCACCTTCCCACTCACTACCAAAGGCAGGAAATGCAGTCCTGGTCCCACCCAGTGCCCCTACCCCAAGCCCAGCCTAGAAAGACAGACGGTGACTACAGCCCCCATGCCATGGTCCTGCGTCTGGTCCTAAGTGCCTGTGAGGTCTTCCAGGGGCTGCTGAGGGAGGAAATGGAGCAGGGAGAGGCCTTTACCTCACTCACAAACACCCCATCCACGGCAGGTCTTTACCTTGGCCAGGGTCATGGGGAGGGGAGGGGAGAAGTCAGTCTCGGGGAGATGAACGCTTCTCCCATCACAGCCCAAGGCAGAAGAGGGGGAGAATCCCCAGTCATAGCTTCTTTCACCCTAAATATTGGAGGGAGTAGGAAACTGGCAGGAACTAGAAACAGCACAGTCCCAACCCCATCAAGCATGCAGCTCCCTCCCAGCCGACCCCCTTCAGGGCTGCTGAGACCCCTGAGCAATAACCAGGCCTGGTCTGGGGGTGTCCAGCTACTGGGATTCAGATGGCCAAGGTGGGGGCAGCCTGGGGACAGACAGTGCTCTCCAGTCTTGGGCTACAGCTGTGACTTGGAGTCCTTGCCCTGCCCACACCCCCCCACCTTCCCCCCAATTCTCTTTGGTTGTGCCTCTGCCGTCTGGTCTATGTCTCTCCCCATATCCCTCATCTTGTCACCCTACTTTCCAGAATCTGTGTGAATAGGTCTCTTTCCTCTCTTTTGGCTGCAATCACTGGAAAGAGTCCAGAGGATTATGGGAAGGGAGGTAAAGGGTCCCTTTCCGGAGGAAACTGCACAGACCCTCATCTCCCACACCATACTTTTGGGGTGAACAGGGTGACTTGGTTATGTCATTTCTAATGCAGAGATGATGAAGTACTTTATCCACCCACTCAAAGCCATAGCTATGCCCGCCTGGCCTCCCCTCCCCAGCTCTATAGCAATAGCCTCTTCCTTCTTCCCTCCTGGATCCCCAGAGTGTTCAGCTGGAGACCCCCATTACACCCCTGCCCCAGAGACCCTCCAGCGGCCTGCTTGCCTCTCCAAATAACCCCATCAACACCTCCCAACTCCTGCCCCTCTTCCAGCAACCAGAAGGAATGACTCTTAATTGTTTGGGGAGGGCTTGGAGGTCCCCCAGAGAAGGTTCTGAGTGCATGCTGGGGCAGCTGCTTGGCTAGTTGAGGTGTTGGGGGGCCTAGGAAAGAAAGAACACAAGCTGGGGGAGAGGCTGAGGCAGATAGAGGGTTCCGATCTTAACAGAAATTTCTCCCTCCTGGAAATAATGGAATCAAGACTTCCCCCACCCTGCCCACCGCCAGGTTTGTAGTGGAACTCTGTGTCCAGCCCTTGGCTCAAACCTCCTCAGCCTGGGTCTGAGACACACCCTGCCCTCAGCTCCTGGTCATCACCCTCCCCCAGCCTGGCCTGGGGGACCCACCTGGCCCAAGGAAAGAAACCCCACCAGCCCTTGGAATGTCTGGATGTCTGGGAGAAGGGGCAGGATTGCTTTTCCTCCCACCTCCTTCCCCCTCCCCTCTTCTCTGCTGCACAAATCCCCAAGGTGGGGAGGGGAGTGTGTGTGTGTGTGTGTGTGTGTGTGTGTGTGTGTGTGTTTGTTTGCTGACATGGGCACTCAGAGGCCCGAGTTGGAGCTCCAGCCCCACTCTAAGTGTGGACAGACCCAGGAAGGAGAGCAGCAGGTGGGGGGCCCTCCATCCATGTTCTGGAAGCCAGCCAGGGCACCAGAGGGCAACACTGCAGTGTGAGGCTCTGGACCCCTGCCCCCAATATCCCACCCAGGGTGACCTGAAGTTTGGGGGACCAGTAGCCCTTCCCCACACAAGCGGCAGAGCAGAGGCCTGTGGTGGAGAGGAAACCAAGCGGGAGTGGAGCAGGGACCTGTAGTACCCTCTCTCGCTGGGGTGCCAGCCTTGAATGGAAACCATGCAGGGCTTCCAGACCACCCGGTGGGCAAGGCAGAGGGATCCTGCTCCAAATTCTTCATTGGCTGCGCTTTTTAATCCAATGCTTTTCAGAGTGTATTCACTCACCCACAGAAATAGAGCCCTGTGCTTTAGGGTTAACTGTCATATGCCTTATTATTAATAAAATATCTGAAAAACATGTAAGTCAGACGTCTTCTCTGTGGGCACCCCAGCCCAGTCCTGTTCCCACGAGTGTGGGGACAAGATGTGGAGAAGAGAGAAGATGGTTTGGGTGTCAGCTAGTGAGTCAGGTTAAGACTGGAAGCTGAGAAGCTGGGGTCTCCTTGTTAGGTATTTCTCAGGAAAGCCTCAGGCTGAGGTGCCCTGGTCCTCAGGCTAGCCCCTTCCTTCTCTTCATGGCACCCCAATTGTTCCAAAAGGAACAAACTGGACCTTAGATCAGAGGCTTCTGATGGGGGTTGGGAGGGACAGATGAGAAGGGGCCCTATGGCCCTGACCTAGAGGAGTTCCAGTATGTTTGGCCATGCTGGTTTCCCCTTTCTTGACAACTGCCCCCATCTGATCCAGCTGCAAGGAGCCCAGCATCCATCCCAGAGGTGACTCTGTTCTCATCTCCCACTAATGAGGGCTATCCTGGGACCGCAGCCTTGGGAGCTCAGCACACCCAGTCCCCACAGGAATTGAAGCCGGGTGAGAAAGGCAGCAGCTTTGCATTCTAAAGATGCAAGGAACACACCCTTTGTGCCTGCACTCCTTCCTCTGATAACAGAACCCATCTCGCCCTTTTGGGGAACTGCTCTCCTTCCATCTGAGTCCATGTGATCCAAAGGAAAGTCATTCACACTGACTGAGCTGGAGACAGCCAGCTGAGCCAAAGAGAGTGGGTCTCGGAACTTTTGCTGGAACCATTCTTTCAATAAAATATCTGTTGAGTTTCTACCGTTTGACAGGCACCACACTTGATGCCAGAGATACAGCAGTGAGCCAAAACAGGACGATTGAGAAGGATGAATTCCTGGATGATTAAAATGGCAGAGTGTTAGCCTAGAAGATGCAGGCAGGTCATTTGCCACCACAAGGGATAAGGCTGCCTGAGAATGAAGTTACTACAAAAGACGCCGAGCCAGGAGATGACAATTTCTACTAACGAAGTCCCTTGGATCCAGCAACGCCTGAAGCTCTTCTATCCTTGCCATTTTCAGTTATGTGGACCAGCAACCTACCCCACACCCCCACGTGTGTCTTGAAGTGGTCAGCATTAGTTTATTTTTTTCTACTTTTTATTTTGAACAAATTTTAGACTTACAAAAAAGTTGCAAAAATAGTACAGAGGGTTCCTGTAAAACCCCTTGCCTGGCTTGTCCCAGTGTTAACATCATACACTATCACAGCATAATTATCAAAACTGAGAAATTAACACTGGCACATTACTATTAACTAAATCACAGGCCTTACTTGACTTTCACCAGTTTTTCTACCTGTCCTTTTTTGGCTCCAGAATCCCCTTGCATGTAGCTACCGTTTTCCCTTAGTCTCCTTCAAGTGACACACATTTTTCAAAGCCATTTTGAGTTGGGTTTTAGTGACTTGCAAACCAAGAGTCCTGATTTCTAAGAACAATCAGTGGGGTAGAAACAAGTGGACCCTGCCCAATAAAACACACTTAACAGAGGATTAGAAAGAACTAGTGAGGAGTTTAACAGACACTGTGGGTCTGAGGTTGGCTCTGCAGGCCTGGGAAGGCTTCCACATCTGTCCCCATGACTCTCCAAGGAGACACAGTGATGGAGCTAGACTTGAAGTCACATATATTGATTCCTACTCAGTGTGTCCAGGTGAAGCAGGCAGGTAGGCTCTGGCCACCCTGCGTCTTGATTCCTCGCTCAGGCCTCTGGGGATCGAGGGTCTGACCCAGCACAGGCTAGGACCAGGACTTGGGAGTAGGCCGAGGAAGTATGGCCCAGGCCTCAGCTTGTTCCTGGCCTTTTATCTCTGCCAGCAGTTAGGAGAGCGAAGGCCCAGCCCTAGATAAAAAGTCTGATCAGGACTCTTGTGTCCCACATACAATTCCAGAGAAAGGAGAGAAGGGATTGGCCTTAAGGTCTGCCGCCCCCAAGGGCTGCAGCCAGCTCAGAGCTGCAGTGGCCCTGCAGATTTGGAATGTCACCACCAGGTAATTCTTGGAGATCACCTCTCCAACCCTATCATTTTGCGGTTGGGAAGACAGAAGCCTGAGGCATCTTGCTGGCTGTCATCCCTTCCCTCCTGGAGGTTCTGCCCACGTGGATTTGGGGTCGAGGGAGGTAGAGCCTCTCCTCTCTTATGGGTTCCCAGAGTCAGAACAGGGAGGCAGGGACTCCCTCCTGCAATCCAGGGGGTTTGGAGTCCTGCCACACCTCTCCAACCCCCTAGGGAGCTCTGAAAAGGAGGAGGAAGTAGAAATGCCCAGCTGGGTGGGTGTATCCATCAGAACAGCAGCAGGGAAGTGGAGGCCCTAGGCAGCCTAATTACGCAGACTAGGCCCCAGCTTAGATAAACCCCACTTCCTTCTCACTGTATTAGTCAGCCAAGAGGGGTGCTGATGCAAAGTACCAGAACTCTGTTGGCTTTTATAAAGGGTGTTTATTTGGGGTGGAAGATTACAGTCTCAAGGTCCTAAAGAGTCCAACTCAGAATTACTTCCTCACCAAACTCTGTTGCCACGGGTTGATGCAAGATGGTGGGCGATGTCTGCAAGGGTTTACCTTTCCTCTTCCTCTTAAGGCTCTGTGGGCCCAGCTTCTTCTGATCTCAGCTGTAGGCTGGAGGGCTTGTTTCTTTCTAGGCTCAGCTGCTCTGGTCTCTTCACAAGGCCAGCTGTAGACTATCAGGCTCATTTCTCTTCCCAGGGCCACAGGATCAAAGTTCATTCCTCTTTGGTGTATCTACTTCTGTCTTCTTGAATGAGAGTCCGTTTATATGGCCCACCAAGGGGGCGGGGACTCAAACTGAGCCACCCTAATGATGTAGTTGAATCAAAGCCCTAATCTTAACATAATTTAATCAAGTAAACATAAAGCCTTTGAATTTAACACAAAGGGTATCACGCTTACAGAAAAAGACCAGTTTACAAACATAATATCTTTTTTTTGGAATTCATAAGTAATATCAAACTGCCACACTTACTTAGCATCTTTTCATGGAGACTCAGAAGATAGGGAAACTGAGGTGCTGAGGAGTGGCCCCAGCCACCCAGGCAGTCCTGAGTTCTCCCTGGCTCTGCAAAGACCCCACTGGGAAGAAATCCTGATATCTTCATTAAACTGCAGACCAGAGGATGAGGATGGTGCCCCAGGAGCCTGCTAGGGGCAGGGGACCCAGAAAGACCAAGTTCAGGCTAGAGGCTGCTGGGACTAGCTCATCACTAGGCATGAGTGCAACTGGTCACCAGGCCCCTGCCTGACCAGTGGACACTCACAGACACTGACCATGAAGGGGACAGGGAGAGGATGGCCAGGGCACAGTGCAGGCCAGTGCTTCTGCTGGGCTCCGTGGCTGGGCTCAGCCAGGCATTGTGGAGATGATCTGATGCTCTGAGTACAAAGGTGATGTCATACACGACACAAAGCAGGTATCTACAAGGAAAGCCTAGATATTATGAACAATGGCAGGGGTCAAACGTGAAACTCTGGGCCACCCCCTCGGTGTCCTGTGGAGCCCTGGAAAGGGCTGCTTGGGTACTCTCCATGCCCAGATCAGCCATTCAACCAAAAAACATGAATGAAGCACCCACTCTGCACAGTGTGCTGGGAAGATGCTGGCGATGTGCAGGTGAGTAAGGTATGGTCCTTGCCTTCAAGAAGTCCCCTGATCTCGCAGCTGATCTCATCTATGAACTGTAATCAACATAGTCCCAATTTATGCCATCCCAGTGCCATTATGAATAGTCCCTGCTTTCACTCTCAAGTGTCCTGGTCCAGACAATGATAAATTATGTGGTCACCATTACCACAGAACAAGGCTAGAGGCAGTGGTGGAAATGGTTGCGGACGGGGGTGGGAATAGTCACTGTTAAGACTATGAGGAAAAGACACGAGTGGTGGCAGCATGAAAGCAAGAGTCTGCGTACTATGTGGTCAGAAGTCAGATGCTGTTTGGATGTCTGCTTCCCCACCCTCAGGCCTGCTGTCCCCAGAGTTAGAACTGAGCCATGCTTCTGGATACGAGTAGACTTACCAATGTGGAGGAGGCCTCCAACTTAGCTACATAGGAGTAGGTACAATTCTCCAAATTCCTTGAGTTTTGTGGATACAAACTAAGTACCCATCAATAGGGAGACTTGTTAAATGAATTATGATGCAACCACACAATGGAATATTATTCAGCCATACATTGGAACAAGAATGTTCTTTGTGTACTAATATGGCACAATTTCCAGAATATATTAAGAAGAAAAAAAAAAGGGCAAAGATAGCAGAGACAGTATGCTACCACTTATGTAACAAAAGAGAAAAAACTGTATATATGTATACATATATATACACACAGACACACTTTTATATGCAAAGAATACCTCTAGAACAGGGGTTCTTAACCAGGGGAAAGATTTCAGGGGGTCTGTGAGCTTGAACTGAAAAAATCAACTCACCTTTATTTTCTCTGACCTCTAACTGAAATCTAGCATTTCTTCACTTATGAATGTATGCAATAAGTTACAGAGTATTCATTTCATATCACATTACAGTGGTTGCATATCTTGAAAAATTGCTTATGCTCATGATACTTAGAAATTACGGTAGTTAGACCTGATGCTAGCTGAGTGGCATAAAACTATCTGCCGCTACATTCTGAGAAGGGGTCTGTGGTTTTCACCTGATTGGCAAAGGGGCCTGTGGAACAAAGAAAGGTTAAGAACCCCTGCTCTAGAAGGATACACAGGAACTGGTTACCTTGGTGATCTGGGGAGAAAAACCGGGTGGAGGGCAGGCAAGACTTTTTAAATTTTTATTTTATTTTTCAGGAGGTCCCAGGGATTGAACCCAGGACCTCCTATATGGGAAGCAGGCGTTCAACCGCTGAGCTACATCTGCTCCCCTCCTTTGCAAATTTTACAAGGTCCACACCTTAGCAGCTTCAGCCTCCCAGTTCCATTAAATCCTGGCTATTATCAGGCACATGCCATAAATGCTTCACAATGGCTTTCTGGTCTTAGGCATGGAAGACCCTTGCCCCTCCCTCTGACTGGAGAACTTCAACCAACTGTCAAGATGTGGTCCAAATGTCACCTCTCCACCATTCTCTGACCTCCCTCCTTAGTCCCCACCAAGCCCCAAGCAACGGGAAAATAGAATCTACAGAGGTGTCTAGGCTGTAGATTTGGCCAGATCCAGGTCTACATCTTGCTTTCTGTGTAACCTTTGCCTCAGCTTTCTCCCCTGTAAAATGGGGATAGTGTAGTAGCCTGGAAGTGGGGAACCACCTGGCGTACGTGGGGGGCGGGACCAAGGACGTTGGTTGGGAGGAGCCCGTTGGTGGGTCCATTTCTAACGCCTCATTTGTATTAGCCGCTCGGGCCCCTGACTCCCACAGTGACCAGCCCCAGGCCGCTTCCCACCGCAATAAGCCAGATGCACCCCAGCCTAACCACCTTGGCTGGAAAGGGCGGCTTGCACCCTTGGTAGGGAGGACGCTGAGGGTCACGCTAACACCGCAGATTAGAGACCGCGTGGTGATTTGGCAGATCTGCAATAGGAAGCATAGAGTCATTGGGGGAGGGAAGGATTAGCAATGGCAGTCCTAACCAAGCCTCCACCCAAGGTCAGGGCGCCCGCCAGACGGGAAGCGAACCAAAGGGATAGCTCCCCAAAGCCCCGCCCCTCGGGGGGGGGGCCCGAAGCCTCTCTCTCCTGAGTCAGGGTACGTTCCCTTTAAGGCGTTCAGGAAAGTCATCGCATCGATGGACAGCTTACAAGGCGCGGCACGTTTTGTCCCTCGCGGGCCCCCGTGGGCTGGGCCGGGTGCGAGGGCGGGGCAGGGGAGCGGCGGCGGGGTCAAAGGCTACAACGCGCACCACGTGGGCCGGTGACTCCGTCCTTCCCGCAGCGGCAGCGGCGCGCAGGGCACTTGGGTTAGTGGCGCGGCGGGCGGCACGGACAGCTGAGCCGGACGCCCGCTTCTGCCACCATGGTCATCAAAACGGACGAGTTGCCGGCGGCCGCCCCGGCCGATAGCGCCCGGGACCCCAGTTCGCAGGCCAATGGCAAGGGGCGGCCCGGCGAGGCCGGTGAGCGGGTCCGGGGCCAGCGGGCGGGGAGCTGGAGCGGGCAGATGGACTCGGGGTTCCGCGGGGACCGCCTCCTCTCCGCGCCGGGCCCTTTGCGTCTCGCTGGGTCCTCCACCAGGCCGACCCCGGCCTGAAGGTCACCTTCACTGCCGCCCCTAGCAGCGGCCCGGGCTTCGCACGTGGGGTCCCGGGGAGGGCGGCCGCAGCGGGTACACGCGCGCCCGGTCGCGGGTTCACGTGCGCGCACACGCGGTTTTGGGTGCGCCGTCACCGCAGACCGATGGAGTCGGCGGCCCCACCCCCTCCGCGCCTGGGCGTAGGGAGCCCTCCCGGCTGGAGTTACTTTGACACTTGCGGGCCATCTTCTGTCAGGCACCCCTTCGTGTCAGGGTCCCAGTCATTCCTTGAGCTCAGGACTGCAGCCCTGCGAGTGAGGCTCAGCTTTGGACTTCCCCAAGGTCTGTGGGAAGAGCGCGAGTTGGGATGTGTGCATCATGAGGAGGCTTCTCTCGTTCATTCCTCGCCGATAAAGCTTTAATCTCAGGTCCTCAAGCTCTGATCTCTGCCCTTTTAGGTGTTGGCCTGGTCGGCTGACCTGAGGGTCTGCCTGTATGCCGCCGGCAAAGCCAAGCTCCTTGGCAGGGTAGGTGTTTGTGCCAGAACTTGATCATTAACCCGCCTTATTGCGAAAAGTGGGTCAGCCCAGAGTTGCTGTTTTTTAAGGCAAAGGTCATCAGTGTGGAGTCGGCTCTCAGCACTCCCCCATGGGGGTTATGTATTGATGGCTCTGGGAGTGGCTGCAGCTTGTCCTGGTGACACCTGCTTCTCTCCATTTGTCCCAGGCCACTTCTCTTCTCCTTGTTCCTTCCATCTTACTTCAGGCTCAGACCCTGGGCCTGGAAGCCTCTTCCTAGCCCCAGAGTTGTCATCTCCACAGAACTTCCTCAGATACCCAGGACTGCACTGTGCCCTCTCTACTCTGGGTGACAGTGGGAGTACAGAACTACCCCTCTCTCCCAGTCCCCAACTCTCCTCAATGGAGACATGCTATCTTAGCTCACCATCTCTCTTGTCATTTCCCTTCTCAGCTCTGGTAAGCAGGACCGAGACTGACTGGGGGTCAAGTGTTAGGTAGGCTCTGTGACCCTGGATCAGCTTGCTGTCACCCAGTCACAGTTAAGGTTACCTTGGTGCAGGGACAGGTATTGTGGCAGCTTTGCTGATTGCCTAGACAAGGCCAGGGTTCCCGCAGAACAATAAACGTTGATAACACCAACCTCACAGGTTTTGCTCTTATGTCATTCTGAATTAATGGAGCAGGTTAGATAAGAGGAGGTTACACCTGGCTGATTTTCCTTCTAGGGAAGAGCCCTGAAGAGATGAAGTGACTTGACCAAGGCCACACAGCAACTTAGTTGTTGAAGGAAGCATTTGGATTTCCAGCTCACAGCCAGCATGCCAAGGCTGTCCTGGCCTTTCCCAGAGGAAGCTGGGACAGGCACATTGGTTTTGATCATGCTCTGAGAATGTGGGGGCCTGAGGAGGAGAGAGTGTCTTGAAGGATTTATGTGAGGGCCAGAGAGAAGCCCCTTCTCAGCTATGTGCTGAGGGGCTCTGTCTGGAGCGAGTTGGGTCAGGGGAAGGGCACAACTGTTTGTTTTGGGGAAACAGGGCATAGTAGAGCGTAAAAGCCACTAAAGTGGGTGGGACATTGGCTCCTTATTTCTCTGGGAAGCTAGGATACAGAGCTGGATTGAGTTACAGCCAGCTTGGATTGAGGCAGCCTTAATGGAGACCCTGTGCAGCTCTTGCCCAGGCAGCAGAACCCAGACTCCTGACCCCAGGACCCAGCTCTGGAAGGCTCCAGTCCCCCCTGAGGAGGTGATCAAGGCTTTTGCAGGGGCAAGGGTCCGTTCTTGGGAATAAAGCAGCTTTGAGGGGTTAAGAGAACAGGCAGGTTTTTCAAGTTCACAGTGGTGTGTCAAGTTCCTTCTGCTCCTTGGATCTGAGGCCCAGAGGGGGAGGGGGGCTACCCCAGCTGGCTGGGGAGGAGCTTGGGGGTTTAGGGGAGCTCCTCAACAGGATCCTGGAGCTCTTCTCTCAGGTGGGGTCTGGGTAGAGCAGCTTGAGGAGCACTGAACTATCCCCAGACCTGTGACCTGCTTCTGGCCTGGGTGGGACAGGGAGGTGATAAACAGATGCCCACCTCCTTAGAGTCTGCCTGCCTGTCTGTCCCCACCCCTTTTCCTTGGATCCCTGGGATGGGGTGGTGTGCCTTTTGAGGCCTTACTTCCTGCTGGAGATTCACCTGGGGAGGCCTAGGCCTAGGCCGGGGCGGGGCCTGGCCTGGCACCATCCGGGGAGTGAGGCCATGCCAGGCTGTGGAAGGCGTGCACAGGCCACCTGGGGAAGCTATGTTTCCTTGTTAACT